>WURT03104491.1:0-12283 GCA_009936505.3 Holothuria glaberrima
TTTCTCAGAACAAAAAGTAGTTCACATGTTGAGTGAATGTATTGTGTCTGTTTGGCTCTTGTCAATTTCCAAACCACGGTTCACAAAACATATTTTACAAAGGCAAGGAATCACTAAGCCTTTTGGCTTTCTGGTAATCAATTTGTATCACAAGTCCTTCCGAAAATTTCAAAATTTTCATAAATTCTTTTGAAACTTTCAAAATTTTACTCCCCTTTGTGCAGGCAATTCCTCATCACTGTGTTTATTATCAGTACCATCTCAGACGTATTTGCGCTTCTTATCAGTGAGGGCTTTTAGGCCGTTTGCTTGTGTCTCTAGGAGTGATTATAGAGGAGCACAGCTTTGCAAGAATGCAAAAAGAGAAGACATATTTTGTGAAAACTGACAGTTTTTACAAATTACCAGGCAAAAGACTGGCCCTCTAATTGGTAAATAAGTTTTATCAGGGAACTGAGAGCTCCTTGGTACATAGTCTGCATGGGATTTTGTCATGGACAAGATTTGTAATGTAAAATTTTGATGTGCTTTAGGCATATTCCTCATGGTAATTGGCACTCCAGATCACAAGACTATGGTAATCAGGCTGACCAGTACGCTCTTCCAAAAAGTAGAGGTATGTCTTCAACCTATGTTGGGACCCCCATCAAGGGAGGATCCTAGAACAATCTTGTATCATGAGTAGCCAATATGTAGTAACATTTATAGCATGATGTGAAAGATTAAAAGTATGTATTTTTAGTTATATGTTTTGGTAGAATGGGTGCCATGCTATATCAAACTGTATCACATATATCACTAATTAATGTGAATTTCTAAGGATGTCATTATTGCAGTTCAAATGTTTGCCAAAGGTAGCACCATTTTGCATCTAAGAGCTAACATAAACAAATGTTTTTTCCAGGGAGGGATTCCCCACCCCTCCACTGAGACAACACGCCATTCCCTTACATGCAACCAACCCAAAATAAAAATTCCCTGAATAATGGGAATCTGTCAGTACATATGATCAGTTCGAAAATATGCCAAAAATAGCACCATTTTGCATTTTAAGCCACTTAAATGAACAGAAATTTCTCAAGGGTTGGAATTGTCACCCTTCTACTTATAGACAGCAATCATTCCCTTGCATCCAACCAAAATGAAAATTCACTGAATTATGAGAATCTTTTAACATATATGGTCAATTCAAAATTTGCCAAAAATAGCACCGTTTTGCACCTTAGTCACCTTAAATGAACAAAAATTTCTCAAAAGCTGGGGGACAACCCCTACCCTTAGACCCTTGCCCAGGACATTGCCTGCATAAGGGGACAAAAGGAAGAATGTGCTGCAGGTGCAACCCATGGCTAGTACACATATGCACAATTTGCACTGACTTTGTGGGATATCTGGGGGTGGGATTAAAACATAATTTGCTGAAACCTTCCCTCCCCCAGTCACCAACTGCTGACTGTGCCACTGCTGGAAGGACACTGTGGCTTCAAATTGTTAAGAAGAATTAATTCAACCTTGTAATATTGTGTGACAAATTTTCCAGATATGTGCAAGTAAATTTGAATGCATGCTCTACCCAGACTGGCTATAGTCAAAACCATGGAGTTACTTAGTTTGCAGAAAAAGTAACTGTGTGAAAAGAAGCATCCACATAGTATTTTAGACTTTTCTTCTCTCCTGAAAGGACATAGCCCATAAATAAGCCAATTACATTACATCCCTACCTATCCTCCTCTCTTATCAAATCTGTCACAAGGTGTTTAATGATGTGTCTTAGAGGGAAGGTGGAGTATTAATGTGTAACCTTGACAACTCCCTCAAAATAAACATTGTCATCCAGGGACAGTCATCATTACTAACATCCATACCTGTAGTACCTTACTGCTAAGCATCAAAGACAGGTTTTTTTTTTTTTTTTTCTTTTTTTCTTTTTCTGACTTTAAGGAACACAAGTGCTGATAGTCTTTGCTTTCACTAAAAGCTGTCATAATTCTGTGACCCAATTAAAACTTGACTTGTAAAATTTAACACCATGCACACCTGCATGGTGAAAATATAGTGTGTATTTCTGCATCAGTGGAAGTATATTCCTTCCTGGGGACATTCTAAAGTATGTATGTATGTATGAGCCTGTAGTCACAGCTTGACATTGACAGTTTTTATGGAACCGCTGAAGGTACTGTACATATAGATCTCTCAAAACTTGGCTTAATCCAGAAAAAAAGTGAAAATTATTTCATATTGTTGTGCATGGTTGATAAAAAGGAAGTATTTAACCATGGTTAAGTTCCATTTTACAATTTTGATAAAACCAGGCTCTTTAACCCTCTACTAAGAGGTTGAGCTAACTAATATATTATGGAATGCAGCACATAGCAGCTGCTCAAGAACTTGTCACTACAGTAAACAGTACCAGCTGTAGCCACTGTAAAAAAAAAGACACATTAAAGCAAATTTTATGTCACAGTGATGAAATTGAAAACATGTTACGTATATGGACATGTGGATGAATGAATATTCATTATCTTTGTCATATATCACTCCCTGGAGGTAGCTGCAGCAATCAGTAACAAAGGAAGACATAAAATATTAAGGGTGAAAGTTATCTCCCTGGAGCTAACACCCTTGGAAGAGGGTAATGGCTGCATGGTATATGTATGGCTGGAAGAAATATATGAGGATACAGTAGTATAGACAAATCAGAAATGTGATCTCTGATTGTAGTGAACTTAATACCTGCAACAATTATAACAACCGTAGACCTTGTCAGAAAGCAGTGTGAATAATGTCTCTTTCAGAGTCTTCTACACATGTGTCTTTAATGTTTTTGGGAATTTATGCAGAATTTACACTCTAGATACCTCTCAAGATTGTTAGAGCATATCTTCAGTACATGCATACATTTTAGTGTGCACAATTTTTTTTAGGTGAAGGTAGGCTCAAATTTTGGGTTTCAGAATTCCAAAAATTTGTCTCATCATGATCAGTCACAAAACTTAGTTACTGAATGTTTTAGGTCATTTCCTTTTTTTTTTAGTAACTTTGCTAGCCGTTTCAAAATAATTGGGAAGATATTTTGGCACTCTTTCTTAGGGACCTATAGTATACCATACTTGAAGCCAATTGAGACCTGATTTATTTGGATAAATGGGTTTAAACTTTATTTGTCCTGAGAGTGCCCCCGTCTATAGTATGAAAAAGCTTAATTCTGGTAATATTTGGATGTTATTGGGGTTAATGTTCGGTCGATTACACAATAATCAGTAATTACCAATTACCGATTATTCAGTAACATAATCGGGCCGATGCTGCTTACCGATCACCGATTATTACATGTGTGGGAAGGTCATGTTTTCTCACCATCTATTGCTTATGTTTAAGTTAGCATTTTTCACACACACTGTAGTGATGACAACATTGAAGTTGAACAATATTATGAATAGTTCCGTACATTCTACGAATGGAATAATAGTTTTTTGTTTTATTTCCTCTCGATATACTGAAGTAAATATCAACCACAAACACTTGTTTGCCTAGGATACTGTCACAGGCCTAACGTAGGTCTGCCTGTTTTCATCCACCTATCATGTCGGAAGATTCCGTACAACTGTTCTGCACTGGATTGTAGTAGTGCTATATAGTAAACTAACCACCCAGATCTATGCAAAAACAAGGTTACTCCAATTAGCACTTCAGGGCTACTAAAAATTCCTGTCAATTTATTTGATGTAGGGGTCTCATGGTTCAGTAAAATTAACTGTCTTGCCCAAAACTTGCGTCTTATTTTAAAAGATTCTCCAAATAAAATGAAAAAGTAATTCCCGATAAATTCACTCGAATGGAAAAGCTGTGTTGCCAGTGTGCATGAATTTACATGGGGCCTCTTCCCTTCGTTTGTTCGTGACCAACATGCTACGAAATAGCGGGCAATGCAGTAGCTTTGCATTACACACACCGTACTCTGTGTACTTGCGTAGGTGAACTTCATACTTCACAAGAAACTTTCATGAGTTATGTATCACGTACTTGCATTTCATTATGACCTGGGCAATCACCTGTACGCATGTGCATACTGTGTCATCAATAATTAAAAACTTAACGAAAAGAATGTGGGAAGGGGCATAATTTATGCAGGTTAATGAGCCTCGTGTTTTCAAATTCTAGTCGCTACACTACGTGCACCAAATGTGTACAGATGATATGGTTAGCACTGAAGCTTGAAAAAATGTAGTATGAAGTCAATGTCTCTCCCTGTAGTACAATTTGTATGTAGATGTGCAGCACTGTCTGTGACATGCATACCTGTGTAGGTAATGCTGAGTGCCCTTGAACTTTAACTTTGATGCACTAGAAGTTACAGCAACAGTTATGATGCTTGCTGTCATTAAGAGAGCTCTAAATTTGGCTAGTTTTGTGTGCATGGGTATCAGTGCTAGTATTTTGGGCGGGAACTTTAAGAAATGTTTGTTTTGGGAATTACAAAGTTTTCTGCAGAAACTTATAAAGTGAACTTAAGCCTGTTTCAAGTTTTCAAATAATCGGTTGTGGTATAAATCGGTTGAATGACAAAATTTAACGATGCCGATTATTTACCGATCGTACGATAACCGATTATGAAACATGATGGGTCGAACACTAACTGGGATGACATCAAGATGGTGATGCCTCCATAATCCTTCTGCAGAAATAGAATATATATAAAGTCTTTTTAAATTTTCTTCTAGACCCCCCCCCCCCCCCCCAAAAAAAAATCAAATAAAAAAATGTGAAGCATCTATAGTGCATCTACCAGGCCGCGAGCTACAGTAGTTTTCATTGAGTTTTATTGCTCAAGGCCATACCTTATATACTTTACTCTGCTGCATGTGGACAGTGTTTGCATTGCATTGGGTCAGTCTCTACTGATTGCATGATTTTATGTCAAAAGTGTGGTCACTAATGTGAATATATGGGGAGATTCCTAAATATGTTTGGGTTGATACAACAACCTTTTTAAGGGTAAATGCTGTCACCTCAACTTTAATTAGAATACCTTATATCCTAATTCATGAATGGGTCCTTTAGTAAATCATACAGGAGCTGATTTAGAGTGAAGATTTTCCAGCTTTAAAACCCTTTAAGCACCATGCACTCTCTTTTTTGCAATGGTTCCCAAACTGCATTACAAAGTTAACTTGTATACCCATAAATTTTGACTGCTAGATGTGTCGAGCAAGGAAATACCATTCAACAGTTTCTAATTTAAATTAAAATTTCTCCCCAGTACCCATCAAGGCTTCATACAATTGATGCTAATAGCTTGGAACTATGTCCCACAGAATTTCAGCATTTTTGAAACATTTTTCCAATCTCTACAAATTTTGTCAGAATTTTGGGTTGTCCAAAGATTGGGGGGAGCATAGTCAGTGTATGCATTAGGCAGTGGGACTGCCCGATTCTTGCCACTCTCCTCAACAAATGCAAGTTTTAATATTGTGTATGAATTTCCAACGCCTGCTGGGAAAACCTGGTGGGCAAAAGTTGACCTTCTATGTAGCAACTTTTCCAGATCACTCCCTTGAACCAAAAGTTCCCGCAAAATATTTTTTATGGGGGGGGGGGGGGATTCTGCAAATTCTAAGACCTATTGTCACTACTAGGTACAGTGATGTGCATCATCAGGAACCTGGAATTAAAGGAAGAGAATTAAACTATTCAAGTTTGAGCTACATCAGTTACTACAAAGTATAAAGCCAATTTAAACACTGCAGACTTTTGTCTACACCATAGCATTTTTACGAGCGGATAGCGAAGTATATTTGTCATGTTTTGGACTTGCAACAGTTGTTAGGTCCAATTTGGTGACATTTCTCTTGTCTTGTTTTGTCCTGTACTTCTTATACCATATTATAATTTTTATAAACAGTTATTAATGCAAGTTAAGTGACAAAAAAATTATTGTTTGTATAATTTGAAAAAAAAATTATGCTTTTGTCCCTTCTGAGTGACTGTCCTAAGTCTAATTTGAAGATTCATCGCCTCTTTACCGTTTTGTAGACTGCTACTACAAACGTGCTTACTCTCCCCCAACAAGTACTATTTAAGATTCAGAACTGAGTAATAGCATCAAGCAACTACGTTTTAAAGGATCCAGTGAATACAAAATTAGTTCATTGTTAAAATGAGATCATAGTAATTACAAAATACGGTTTTGATTTAGAGTATTTTGTACAAATATAGGGTTTCCTAAGGTGTAGGTTATGTAACCCTTCCAGCTTATTGTGTATTCATACCAGTGATGGCAATCTATGGACTGAATGTATTACAAAGTGGTCTGAACGACACATGTGATTAATGAGAGGAAGCCACCCTATTGTTAAAACGGGGTTTGGTCAGACGTTCCACCTGAGGTTCAATTGTGCCTGGGGTTTGGTTAGGGATGGTTTAACAGGTTAAGTCAGTTTAGGGGTTAGGTTACCTGGGTTAAATTTCCTCTTAAATAAGCAATGTCTGAAGTACTCATGATAAGGATATCAATTACAAGGGAGTACTAATAACCATATTTTGGGGTTTAAGGATGACGTTCCTTCCCTAGACTCATGTTCTGAACGACGTGAGTGCTAGTGCTCAACTGACTGCTTATACCTTACCGTAATGATTATGATACTGCAAGGCACAGAGCAGATTCGTGTAGCCTGCTTTTTGATTCCTTGCTGAAGGCAGAAGGAATCTATGCGATGGTGATGTCGTGTGTGTGTGTGTGTGTATGTATGTCTGGACCCAACATTTCATTCAAGGTGAGAACATTTTCTATTCAAGATGAGGTCCTCAGGTGTCAGAACAATTGATTTCACCGGTCCTCAGGTGTCAAACAATAGACAGTCTATTGTTAAAGTTAGGGTTAAGGAAGCAAACACAAAGGAAAGAACAATGAGGTCCTCTCCTTGATAAGAAAAAACCTGTGTGTGTATGTGTGTGTGTTTGTGACACTTAGCTTGTAATCGCAATATCTCAAGATAGGAATGACCGACAGTTTTCATATTTGGTATGTAGATTTGTCATGTCAAGAGGAAGAACCCTATTGTTTTTGGCAGAGCTCAAAGGTCATTCAAGGTCACCAGAGGTCAAAGTCCGAAAACCTTGTAATCGCGATATCTCAAGATAGAAATGACCAGCTGTTTTCATATTTAGTTTGTAGATTTGTCATGTTGAGAGGACGAACTCTATTGTTTGTGGTGGAGGTCAAAGGTCATTTGAGGTCACCAGAGGTCGAAGTCCAAAAACCTTGTAATGGCTATATCTTGAGATAGGAATGACAGACACTTTTCATATTTGGTATGTAGATGTGTCATGTTGAGAGGAAGAACCCTGTTGTTTTTGGCTGAGGTCAAAGGTCATTTGAGGTCACAAGAGGTCAAAGTCCAAAAACCTTGTAATCTCAATATCTCAAGATAGGAATGACAGACACTTTTCATATTTGGTATGCAGATTTGTCATGTTGAGAGGAAGAGCCCTATTGTTTTTTTTGCGGAGGTCAAAGGTTTTTCAAGGTCACGAGAGGTCAAAGTCTAAAAACCTTGTAATCGTGACATCTTTAGATAGGAATGACCGGTACTTCATATTTGGTCTGTAGATTTGTCATGTTGAGAGGAAGAAACCTTTTGTTTTTGATGGAGGTCAAAGGTCATTTGAGGTCATTGGAGGTGAAAAGCAGGAAACCTTGTAAATGGCTTGTAAACAAGATATCTCAAGATAGGAATGACCGATACTTTTCATATTTGGTATATTGATTTGTCATGTTGAGCAGGAGAACTATTGTTTTCGGTAGAGGTCAAAGGGTCATTTGAGGTCACCAGAGGTCAAAAGCCAAAAATGTTGTAAACATATCTCGAGTGTGTAGATGTGTCATATTAAGAGAAAGAATCATATTGATTTTGGTGGAGGTCGCCGAAGGTCAAAGTCCGAAAACCTTGTAAATGTAAACAG
The DNA here is from genome assembly GCA_009936505.3 of Holothuria glaberrima. Classification (NCBI taxonomy): domain Eukaryota; kingdom Metazoa; phylum Echinodermata; class Holothuroidea; order Aspidochirotida; family Holothuriidae; genus Holothuria; species Holothuria glaberrima. Next base: position 7,963 of record WURT03104491.1, read on the forward strand.
TATATCTTGGCATGGGGGCGAGTTTGTATAGGGCAAGTGTCATGGGGGCCAGTTGGCATGGTGCTGATTTGTCATAGGGGTGTGTTGGCATAGGGGGAAACATTGTAAACCTGATATCTCGAGTGTGTAGATGTGTCATGTTAAGAGAAAGAACCGTATTGATTGTGGTGGAGGTCAAAGGTCATTTGAGGTCACCAAAAGTCAAAGTCTGAAAGGGGCGAGTTGGTGTAGGGCAAGTTGGCATGGGGGCGTGTTGGTATAGGGCGAGTTGGCATGGGGGCAGGTTGGTATAGGGCAAGTTGGCATTGGGGCGAGTTGGCATCATGGGGGCGAGTTGGCATCATGGGGGCGAGTTGGCATCATGGGGGAGAGTTGACTTGGTGCTGATTTGTCATAGGGGCGAGTTGGCATGTAGGCTCACTTGTTCTAGGGATTTCACAGTTTCAAGAAAAATTCTAAAGAAGATTTCAGTACAAAGGAATAAAAGAATTTCTAGGAACAAAGAGTAGTTCACATGTTGAGTGAAAGTTTTGTGTCTGTTTGGCTCTTGTCAATTTCCAAACCACAGTTTACAAAACATATTTTACAAAGGCAAGGAATCACTAAGCCTTTTGGCTTTCTGGTTGCACTACCACATAGGAATATTTTTCAGAATGAGAAAAGCCTCAATAGTCAATACCGCTTTAGCCTATGGATGCCTACATTCATGTCGTTGCTGCCAAAGCTTCCACAGTAAGTTACTTTACTGTGTTGTTCATGGCCACCAAAGGGTGATTGCCAAACTGTGGAACAATCCCGAGTTAAACATGAAAGTGCTACCTTCGAGTGAGCACTTCCATCGCTAAAGACAATAACATAAGAGAGAATCCTCTACTAGATGATGACTCATCACATTTATTAGCATTTGTTCAAGGTGCTTCACAGAATTTATATATCATTTAAAGTCTTCAGATCACCAAATTTTAGTTGATCCTGTTGGCGCATTGGACACGGCATTAGACCCTCACAATGGAGATTAAGCAGTTCAATCCCCATCACTGTGCAGATTTCATTACGTGATATCGCCCTTACTCAAATCGCCTACCACTGAACAGTGCAAAACCCGACCTCTGGCTGACAAGTCAGGATTTTATTTGATGTTCACACCTACAGATTATAGTCACTTGGAGGCTTATCAGGTTTTATAATATTTTTATTAATTTTTCAAAATTTTAGGCCATATCTAAAGGTGTGAACATCAAGTAAAATCCTGACTTTTCAACCAGAGGTCGGGTTTTGCCCTGTACAGTGGTAGGCGATTTGAGTAAGGGCAATTTCACTTAATGTTATGGAATTTTTTTCCCTTCAATTTTGGATTCCTAAGTGTGAATATCTCGCATTCTGGTTAGTAAAAGACTGGAATAATTTGGCCAATGACCTTTATGTATAAATGATATGTGATTGTACCAGCAATAAATTACTCATTTATGAAGCTATAATCTGGTTATTCTTGTGGTAGAGATCATTCAGTGAATCATTTGATACATGAAATGATTCCACCACAGAATCAAGACATCCTTTCCATAAATACATTGTTCATTGATGGTATGTACTAACGTGGTAACTGGCAATTTATAGGACAAAACCTCACTTAACAGAGTACAGTACTGTCCCCAAGTCTGGCTTTATAGTTCACGGTACTTATTCAGTTATAATGGTTGTATTGTCCCTGTACAAAGTAGTATTGTCCCACAACACTTTGGTAATCCATTGTGGTGGATGGTTTCATTTTATAAGGTGTTTTAGGTATGAAAGTACAAGTTGTATAACTTAGTACTTTGGGTTTAATTATTTTGGCTGTCAAATATTTCCTTGAAAAAGAACTAGTTGAGGTGAGGCTTATTCAAGTGTGGGTGAGTGAATGGTTTTTCTTCAGACTAAGCAGCTGTAATGAGAATCATAGCTTAACACCATTGTGGCATTAATACTATGCATACAAAGTAGTATTTTACAAGAAGACAAAGAAAGTGATTGGTCATATCTTCACTCATGGTGTTACATGAAGGAACTATACACCTTTAATTGGCTTAGTCATGTCATGTTGGCAAATATTTACATAACTCAGTGCTGAATCTTCAATAGTGTATACATTGTCCATAGATAAGGTAGGTAGTGTGTGTGTATTATTTGATCTCCAAGACCCTATGAACCATTAAATTGTCTGAAGTGGTACTGTACTTGTCCCATTCAAAATAAAAAAAAAATCAGTTGTGGTTATTAACTGGTCTGTGCAATATACTAGTATTGTGTATATGTACCAGCTACTTTCAGTGTGGTGTACTTCATGAAGACATTTCAGTACAGGTAAGATTTGATTGTGTAACAGCTTGTAATGTCAGAGTTTATCAATTAAAAATATTGTGGTAGTTGAAGCATGTATCTTGAGTGTGTATATGGCCTACATTATGCTGCTAGCTCAATTGCTCTTAATTTATAACTTATGTGTATAACTGAAAGAGAAAGTGAAACAAACATAGGTAAATTCACCCATACAACCAGAAGGCTTCATTAACCTATGAATAATATATAATTATGTGTTATGGTAATGTATTTCTATAGATTGTGGCATATGTTATGTGTATTTACATGTGTAATAAAAATTAATATATTCTTTGAGGCTGGCATTATGCTTTATCATTGTAATCAAAGTAGACTATCATGTAATGTATACATTCCTCAAACAAAAGTAGCCAGGTGCATTTCTCAATTTTACATAAATCTGACACATTACTTAGGTTTGGAAGTTAATGCTGTTGTTAAAGCCTTATGTTTTTAATAATGCTGAAAACATGCCTCCTATTCTTTAAAGGGACTCATTGAGTTGATATCGATTATTTTTGTGATGAGTTTGAAGTAAATCGTTGCATGACAATGCCTCCAGTTAGCCTCATTTCTCATGTTTCATTTCCTTTGTTTACCAAAAATGTGAGAAATTGTAGTTCTTGTGGGCAGGGATTGCACATGATTACTATGTAATGGTAAAAAGTATCGTCACAAATTTGTAATAAATGATTTTAATCTGTCATTACCCTGTCAGTATCATTTCAGTTGTGAGTCAGAAGTGCAGAATCTCTTAGTTTGATCATTTACCACCAAGATGTGAGTAAATCTCAACAGGTGTGAAAAAAATCATGAATTTTGTGAACCAACTCAATAAGCCCCTTTAAACCAATTTCAGAAGGCACTCACTCAGCAAAGACCCCCAAAATAATGACATTAAAAGTGGTTGTACATGGTTCCACAATACAGTTATGTGACTTTATGGCAGTGGTGTCACCAAGGGAGGGGGGTGGATGTTTGATGTGTCCCTTGAGGTTCCATTAGGGAATCTCTGCCTTGGTGGTTTGGACATAGCTAATCACCATTTCCCTTCAGAGTAAAATGACATTCCTGTGGTTACAGCACCATTGAGATTTTTCTTCAAAAATTTTAAAAAATAAGATCCAATCCCTCTCCTTAATTTTCATCTCAAAATGGTTTTAGTGGCAAGTAAAGTTACCCATGAAGCTTTCAATGGAGAATAATTTTGACCAAAATTTTGTTAAAATAGCTCCACATCCCAACATTTTCAAACTTAAACACATCTCGTAAAAGCCTGCCAAGCAGAAAACGCATGCCTATAGATACCGCATTACCCACACTTGCTCAGAAGGTCAACCTGTGGTCGTGTGTTACAGCTTATGACCTTACCCCCTCGACCCTTTCCAAATTTCCTACCGCTGCTCACTGTTATAGGGGAATTGTGTACATAACTCTTAGTGAAACTTACGGTGAACTGTGTTGTGCAGAGTACATGTGAGTAGCGACAACAGTATAAGCAGGTAGCCCAAGCTCCAGTTACAATTTCACCTTCGCAAGCAATGACTTGGTTGGATTGGAAAACTAGTTGATAGAACTTCAGTCAGTCTGTGGTGGGATGTTTAGCTGGGTACACCGTCAGAGAGTTTCGGGGAGACAAATTTCTGTGACTTCGTTCATTAGTTTAGAGTCGTATGTCAGAACAAGCCATCACATATCAATGTGTGGAACTACCACCTGGGAGCACATACTGAGCTTCGCTGAAATTGGAAGTAATTAAATGCTACCATGGTTTATTAGTTTTAAAAAGAGAACTAAGTTCCTGACCATTTGGATCAGATACCCTTGAGCGTGCATGAGTTGTGATTGCTTAATTGAATAAAACAAATTGTACTGTAACTGTCACAGTATACTGTCTGTGTTGATATCCCTTGAAGTGCCTATGTATTTCTTCAGAGCAATTTATTTATGCTTGAATGTGTTT
>WURT03104502.1:0-12283 GCA_009936505.3 Holothuria glaberrima
AAGGCTGCAGGGGCCTCGAAACGGAGCTAATTTAGTGTGTAAGTCAATGGGGAAATTATTGGGGGTGTGGAGCCTTAGGGGGACTGCCTGTAAAAGCGTTTGCTTTTCAGTACTCCTCCAACTACTTGTAATCCTGTTGTGTATGTGTGTGTGTGTTTTTTTGTAATCATTGATGTGGAAAATAAACTGAACAGTCCTTTTTTGATGTGCCATCCTTATTAAACAACTTACAGCCGTTCAGATGCACTAGGACTATTTCATCGGCGATATTTGTTTCTGCGCCAAGATAAGGGCTTTTACAAAACCTAGGTTAGCTTTTTGAAACATTCGGCATCCACTGTTTCATTTGTGCTTCCATTTAAGTAGTCATTTATCTCTGCGGCTATATTCACAACTTAAAAAACATTATTACACTGACTGCGACAGTCAGTTCCTCTGCCATGATCACGGTGGATAGAGTAATTACGTATAGCGAAAAGACTATTATATGAGAAAAAACAGGTTAATATAAAAATAATATGTGAAGAGTGTGGTGCTCTGAACACAAGCCAAAAGACTACTTAACAACGTATTTTATGTGTACTTGAGTTTTGTTTTTAGTGATGTTTGTCTATTACCAAAGATTGAAGAAATACACTGCGGGTTACACCTTCCACGCATTATGTAAAGACAGAAGAATGATTGATTCAGGCTTTTTTCTTTTTTAACTTGTGCCTCTAAGTTTCACTCAGTTCTTATTCTCATTCACACTAGTTACTTTGGAAACGTTTAGACAGGATGTTAATATCATGTAATTTGAAGAGCACAATAGACCTTAAACATATAACGTCACAGAACAGAAAGTTATCCCCCGATGGAAGAAAGCGAGTATTATTGCAACTTACACCAACAAATGCAGACAACTGATTCGTGTCTAAGTCTTATTACGATCGCGTGCGACTTGTACGACGTACGTACAGTGTACTTCATTGAATTTGAAAATACACATAATGAAGGAAAGCAACCTGCTAGATACCTACAAATGTATGTGAACATACGTGCACCTGTCACTCACGCATCCATCATTTTTGAGTGCATGCAAGCCTGTGCGAGGCTAGGTCTTAGCTTCTATTCTCAATGGGCATTGCCTCACTAGTAGATAAACTAAATCCATTGTCTAAATGGAGGCCACACGAAGAACAAGATTAAATACAGAACTCAGAAAACTGCAATGCTAAATAGGAGAATTTTGTTTAATAGTTGCTAGTTCCGGGACGTTGTTTCAGTTATCTATCAGTGTCAAGCGCGTAGCCAGGATTGTGTCATGGGGAGGGTTTTGTTGGAATGTGACATGTAGAGGGGTCTAAGGGGAGAGGTTTCCGGCTTTTTCAGATGCGAAATGGTGCAATGTTTGTGCCTCAAACGTAATAAAGTTAATAGTGATCACTAGTTTTTTGCCGTTTTTTTAAGCTTGCTCCATGGGGGGGGGGGGGTCAACCCCAGAACCACCACCTTGAGTACACGCCTGGTCAGTGTACAGTATGAGGAGGTGTAATTTTCACACCTGTTTACCATTCACCATTACAAAAGGAAAACAGAAACTTAAGGTACTTTGAAAATTAAACATCTTTCTATTTTCTTTGATGTCGGCAATTTTCTGTAACCTCACTTTTTTCCCTGACAATTTTTTCCGCAACAACAACATCCACAGCAGCAACAACCACAATTTTCGTCAACGTTGCGTCTTTCTTTGCCTTTACCATATTGCACCATCCAATATGAAGGACGACCAAGACATTGTTCTGCAACTTTCACGTCACTTTTCAAGGGTTCAAGATGGATTGATGCACTTTTCATGGACAAAAGCACAGTCTTAGCAACGTCTGCCTTGGCTGTAACCTGCATTAAAACAAACAAATTGCTACAATTTATTATAATCAAAAGTCGATAGTTGTTATTACTAGCTCTCCAAAATAACCAATCTTCTTTTAGAGACTAAACCATCGGCAATTCATCAGAATCAATTTTGTAGGAATACTAAGCAGCTTTGCGAAAGGTTACCTAACTACCTGAACGACATGCACAGTAGAGCTAAGAAGAAACGGAGCTCTTTTGATTCTTCTTGAGTATCAACGGCTGGCTCTTCGGCGTTTCTGGCTCACTATTAGCAACATATTCAGTCTAAGACATCTTCCTATGGTGAAATACAAAACATTGTCCCGAAGCAGATGTGAGTGGCAGGACTACCAGTTTTAGCACTAAGGATTTAAATCACGGGGAATTCTCCCATTCATATATGAGGGGGGATTTGCAGTATTAAGGAGGGATTTCCTAATTTCAATTTTCAAAAATTTAATTGAAAACACACTAACATCAATGTCTCATAATGTCCACGAGAGGATGTATAGTAATGTATTCTTCTCTGTGATAACTTCTCACATAGTGTTGGGCGATATATCAAAGATTTTTTTTATCGCAATATTTCTTTGCGAGATGATACTCAAACAGAAAGTAAAAAAATGACGATAATTTCATGTAAAAGATTTAAAATAATTTGCGTTCTGTTGTTTTATTCTTCTCATTTCTGTCTCCAAAAATATTTTTTTTTTATTGAAGACATTCTTTTATTACATTTATCTGATGTAAAAACGCTGAAAGTTTGTCATTTCTCTCTACATTTTTCCCTCGAGGAACATGCAAAATAAATTCGGGCAGTCATAATCGTACGTTTGGTATACGACTGTATGCACGCACACACCGATACTTGTGAAGAAGTTTTAGTGACACACCATGAGAGCACAGTTAAGTGAAGGTGCAGGTCCGCAATTGTATGCAAACACCCATATATTAGGTTACGCACCTGCCATATAGAGAAGTTTACGTACATGGCAAGAACACGCGACATGGTGGGAGTTCAGTGTTTTTTCCGTCGCTACTTGTGCCGCGTTATTTCCAGTTGTTAACTGATATTTTGAAGTAGTAATTGAGGTTTTTTACGTAAAACATGCATGCTAATTTGTGTGGTGCGAAAATGGACTACTAGCAAATATATTTATGATTCAAGCAATATAACGGTGGCTGAACAGTGACCCCTCATGGCCTGGACGTGCACGAAAGTTCGACACACTCGATTTCGTACTCGACTCGTTAGTACGTACTTACGTACGTAGTCGACTGAAGGAAGGGAATAAAACTAGCTCCATTGATTTGGGCACAGTATCGAACAGACATTTTCGTAGATATAAAATGGGTGCCTCCCTTACTTGCCGCATCATCTTATCTGTACAATGTGGTGCCTTCTATATAGTTGATACTGGCGGATGCACAAGAGCTGCCGTTTAATTGGATGAATTTTTTGGGAATAATCACATAAATGGTCACTTTTGTAGAGTTTGTTTTATTTGGCTATTAGAGTCGATTAGTTTGCTTCGAGTTTTGTGTGGCGCTGAGCAGAAGTAAATGGGGTAGGTCTATACTTTATTTTTTCATTAAAAATAGGAAGGGGGATCCCCCCTTTCATTTTATTTTGAGGTGATTTTGAGAACAGCTGCGGGAATTGCTCAGTCCCGAACCCTGATGCAAACACTGAAGACTACACCCTTTTTAGAAATATACAAACTAAGGTATAGATTTGAAGTTTGTTGAGTTCTATTAAGGGCCCATCTGATGCTCACAAATCGCATCAGGAAAGCAAGCAGACTAACAGTCGAGAAGGATATTGCATCATTCGAGGATTCTCAGATATGGCAAATTGATTTACTTGCACTTTGTCTACGTAGTTGTAACACATGTGCACGAGATGGGACGAAGTACACTTGCAAAATATCATATTAAATTTTTTTGAGCAGTTGACCCGTAAGTAACTGTTTTTAGTTGGTAAAATAAGAAATGGCAAGAGCAACTTATTGTAGTCACTGTTTATTCTTGACACGTTTTTCTATCACGTGACATGGTTCTTTTCAATAATGCTTCTCGATTCACAAAGCCTATTCAGTTCTAAAGTTTGCCCCATTGTGCGCGGTATTGGACTCACTGTGAATTGTGAACTGACTTTATATGGAAGCTGCTAGCTAAAAACGTTCATTCATAAGGTACGAAAATTCATAAGGTAAGAAATAAGAGTCAATCATAACCAGGACAACTTACAAACTTAGCAGCAGGGAGAAAATGAGTAGAAACACATGTTCTTAGAAACATCATTCTAAATTAAAGGTACTTTTAGATAAAATTTAATATTTGTAGCATGTAATTCCACGTATAGAGGCTTCACACCCCCCATAATTTCCCCATTGACTTACACACTAAATCAGCTCTGTTTCAAGACCTCTGCAGCCTTGTCAAAGTTCAAAGCTATTTCAAACTACCCCTCAAATGAAAACTGAGAAATTTGCCAATTATGGCACAACAAAATTGCCATACCATGACCGTTTAGATTTTGAGCTACAAGGAGTTGAAATTTTTATAGGATACACTCACCCCTAGTTCTCTTCAACATTACAGAAAATGTCCCTTTTGGATATGAATTTTTAAAACGGTCTAAATCACCTTCAGTCCACCCCAAATTTTCAACATCCACACTCTGACATGTTCTCTTTGAGATTCATTGAGTTCTTTAACCACTGAGCGGTTTATCATGACAAAATGTGGTCTAAACCGGAGTGTAAAGTACTACTTTTTTGAGGGTGTACATTTGACGCTCACGAACATTACTCTAATGGAGTTGTAAGGTCTAGAGGTTATATGTGGTATGTCGAGATCGCGACTGCCCGACAGTGCCAGGCACAGCCCACGCGTAGCAAGCATATTTACAGAACACGCGCATGGCGTCGGTAAAACATTTCAATATGAGGTCTCCAGTAAAACTGCATCCCAGCATCTCTTGATCTTGTATTATCAGACTAATTAGTTATAAAGGCATAGTGTGGTACTCACAGGAAAAACTCACCGCAATAAGTTGTGTACAAATACATGCAATGATCACTCACAAAAATACTTCCTTCTTAATATAGAGAGAGCGCAGTGGTGCCGGCAGTTCATAAACAAAATTACGACTTTAACGAGAAACTTCATCTTGTTTTGAAACCACTAGAACTCACAATTTTGGTTCGTGAACTACCCTTTGAGAAACACCTGCTTACCAAAGCTCTGTCCAAATTGAATTGTGTTCAATGAACTTATTGAATAACAAAAACGTAACCAATTCTTTAATATCTCCACCTTGCAAAAGATGCACTATCGATATTTATTAAATAAATTTTGAAATTTTATCTATGTGCAAGATTTTTACGAACAACGGCATACTCATTCATGGTAAATTTTCTGCCTTTATTTTATATTATATATTTAATTTAGTCGTTATATATTTAATTTAGTTGTTGACAATAACGTCATGTTGTCACTTAACCTTACCAGGAAATTGTTCTGTGAGTCTCCCTTTCCCAGTGTTAGTTCATCATGGTCTTTCACAATATCGTACTTTTCCAAAGGAGCAAAGAAACACGTCTGAGTTGTTGTGTTCTTGATGATGAGTACATTCTACAAAAGAAAAGCCAATTAAATTATCCATACATTAAGTTGTTGGTATTTTCCTTTGTAGCTAGAGGGGATCCTTCCATTATTTTAATAGAGTTACCTTTCAACCACTCCTCGTTTGCTAGTGTGCAATAAGTAACCATGCACTGCCACATATGCCCTGGCTAGGAAGCCACGGCAGTATTAAAGCCACATTGTATTCTTAAAAAACTTTTTTTAAACCCTACAATTTTATAATGTAAGTCGGGTATAGGTTGTTACCATCTCCATCTACTAACCAACTTCTTAATGCAAGAATGTCTGAAATGTGTTACGTGGGAAGATGTCATTATATTAAGCCTTAACGGTGAGCAGCTTCCACAAGAAAAACGGGAAACATAGCACCTCACCATTGGCCCTTTTTAGGAAGACATAGCTCGAGATGGATTTCCGGTGAATGACAGTCTTGTGGTCACAGCCTTAAAAAATGTTACTTCCTTCAAAGTATGTAATAATTGAAGTTTACTAGGCTGGAAATGTCATCCTAAGTGATAATTACGTGAAATGTTATACATGTACGTAGATTATTGTGCAAATTTATGAAACCTAACGTGACGGAAATAATAGAACATACCTGACTGAAATCAAAAAGTACCAAGAATCCACCATACGTATATTCTGGGTTATCCAGCCCATTGTTCATTGTTTCATCTATGCCATATTCCAAATGCTACAATAAAGCGCAATGAGAAGGTTCAATTAATGTTGAAGCAATAAAGAAATGTTTCTTCATCGTTGTTGTACACTTTCTACATAGCGATATTCTGTAGTAAAAGATGCAAGGTATAAGCTTTGTTGAGAATATAATGACGCCATTTGGTCAGAAAAAGAAAACCTGCATTGAACGGGAAGTCACCCCTGTCAGTTTTTGATTTTGTTAAGGACATAACAATAAAATCCATACATTAAATCAAATGAGTGGTGATTAGTAATTACAACAAAAACATTATAGTCGTCAGATATTCTCATGTGTAACTTTACATTAGAGACCGATGTCTCTATTGGTGCCATCAGGACTACGCTGAGCCACAGGCAGTGCTTGCGTTCTATAGTAAATACGCTATACATGTTATAAAGATAGAAAAGTAGGATACTCCTTCGGCAGTCGGCCCAACTTCACCTGAATCTCGATTTTTATGCCTTATTCTTAACTTTACCATTTTTTAAGACACACGAATGTTTAAAACATGTTTTCGATCAGTTGAGAAGTATGATGATTCATTAGCGTCCATGGGCGTCCGGTAGGGGGGGCATGGGGGCACTTACCCTTCGGGCCAAATATGGTGGCGCCAGCACCGGCGGAACTGGGGGGTTGCTTGCGGGCTGAGCTCCCAATGAAAAAAGTGAGGGGGCTAAAGGTATGTTCAGCCCCCCCCTTAATATTTTATATTTCCCAAAAGCAGACATGAGATCCATATTTCAAGGCTGGTTACATGCAGCTTAGAACAGTAGAACACTCGGAGGGTGCCGTTTCCGGTTATCTGATGGGTTTGAAAAGCCGAAAAATTCTTGTAAGCTCCGCGCCAATCGATGGTGGCGCTCCTCTCAGAAACATGTATTACCATTTTTCATAGATTGATTTTTTCTCATTAATTGAAAAATTGCAGGTATGAGATCCATATTTAAAGGCTGGCTACATGCAGCTTAAAACACTCAGAAGTGCCGCCGGCCATCTGGAGGGTTTGTAAAGCCAACTATTTTCTTATACACCCTCACCAAACGATGGTGGCGCCTTGCTTAGATAGTCTTCCGGGCACTCAGCCCCCCAAATATTTTCCGTTCCACCGCGCCTGCTACGCTGAGATGTATAGCCTGCAGGTTTCGCCCCACCCCTGCCAAATTCCTGGCCACACCCCTGTATGAGGTACCAATATTTAGCAACTGAGGACTGGAGGGGTTACACTGATTGGATCAATTAAAAGTTCTGCCCCTCCCTGAATTTTTTTTCAGCGGTCGCCCATGTTTGCGCCCAATTTGTCTTCAAAAAAGGAACATTTCTCAGCGAAGAGCAGTCTTCCACATAGTCTCGTCCTTAACCGTCAAGATGCTAACGTCAAATTACGTAAAGGGAATTTCCCCTTTCCTAATACGGTTCTCTCATTGGATTATTCGTCTGTCGTAATGACATGGCTATGTCAGGTAGCTATTTTACGTAATGTACAATCAATTAGTGTTGTTAAAGGACATTATCTTCCTTTACAGCCTGTGAAATATAATATATCTTTAAAGTTGTAAAAATAAATCATTGTAAAAGCACTTAGCTCTGCATCCACGTTGCTTCATGTTTGTCCAAGGAAACAAAACAATCTTTGTACTATCATCCCTGTTGACAATTTGGAAAATGTTTAAGGTAGCCCTTTTGTTTGCTTGTTATCAAATTATTTTATTAAGTATATTTCTAATAACCACCATAAACTACTACGACAGGCACCTTGCTAGAAAGGAGTTAGTCCTAGTAAGAACAGTTGAACCTGAAGATGGAGGTTTTTATATTTCAATATCAAACGTATTAATCAATATAACAAGAAGTAAAAACAGCCCATTCAAACCACTATGGTACTCAACCCATAGTTGTCTTCAACAAGGTCTTTTCACTTCCATTTGATATTGTCCCTTTTTTACACACAAGTTCCCCCAAAGGTAATGGTATCCCGTGGAAGTGTACGGAATAAACTTATCAATGAAACACAATATTCGTGTTCCAATACCCATCTTTTGCATCTTTGATCTAAGAATTATCTTGAAGAACGCCACCTATCGATGTTAAGAGTCATTAGGGAATCATTCAAATCGAAGGGCATCGCCTGCTGTCAATGTCATTTCAGCCAATAGCAACCATCGCCCTACTAAAATCAACTTTGAATAACGACCCTTACGAAAAAAGTCTCGGTAGGCCCTATTTTTCTACAGGTCTTGAAATTCATAACGTCATTCAGAAATTTCTTTACAGTAATGATTTGGAGGAGTTGTGGACACGTACGTCAGGTTGATACTCTAATGGGAGAGTGCCACCACAGCATTCCCCCACGACCTATTGCAGAAAGCTTACCTTGCGTTCAAGTAAAGGAGTAGAAGAGGAGCTCGATATGAAAAGTAGAACAGTAATGTAAATACAGAAGTCCATTTCTGAGTAGTAGTTGATAACCCGACTCTGTGAATGAAAGAGCGTGTTTTACGTTGGTACTAAAAAGAAAGGATATGACTGGTTTGGGAATCAAGTGCAGAGGACGTGCAATATATGAAAGCGGACTGTACTATGTAAATACAGAATTATTATTACAGTGTATCGTGTTTTAGTTTATTCAAATCCAAGTGTTTTTTTTTTTTTTTTTATAGAAGGTCCACTTTAGTTTAGACAATGGGGTATCAATTTGAGCCTTGGGGGAAATGCCTCATATATTCTTTGCTCTCCGTATATGCCTCAAATGGAATTTGAGTACAGGGCATTGGATTATGTACACAGCATTATTGGCATATGGCAAACCAAACCTATCTTTAAAATTAAACATGGAAGAATTCTTCTTTTGGAGGAATACCACATCAACTTTAACAGTATCATCAAATGCCCTGACTGTGATGCGCTTTGTGTTGGTGAAACTTCCATAAAAATTCAGGATAGGTTTTATGAAGACACCATGAAATCGTTCGGCGGACAAAAAAGGCGTATTTTTTCAGCATTCCCATCAAACTGGTCACAATTTACCCATTTTTCTCGATCACTATTCTGTCATTGGCAATGAGAGACTATGGCATAGAAGGAAGATTATAGACAGTTTATTCATCAAAGGCTGCAAATCAGATCGAAATCGTAACATGTAAGCTACCAGCTAGAGGTGTTTTGATTCCACTCATAGTCTGCTGTCATTCATGGTTTCTTTCCTTTGTATCTGTCCGTCTTCAACTCCTCTCTTATCTAATGAAACTAAACCTCCTTTACTACCAGCTATCTTTACCTTTTCCCTGATGATAGGGTCCGGCTTACCACGAAATATAGCAACATGCCATCCTTTATGGAGCTATTCGCTTGTATTTCCTTTATTCTATATATTTATATATATATATATATATAATGCTGTGTACGTCTGTACACTCAATGTACTCGACGGGAGAATCGGAGTTTACCGCAGGCTGTTCAAAATAGCCAAAGAGTTCTCTCGCTGGAAGATGATGTTCACAGACTTCAGATAGGCAAGTGATACCGATGGCGTGAATCCAGTAGTCCAGATTATTACTTTCTTAATGTGCCAATCAAACATGACGATGTAATAAATATTCATGTGATTGTCGCAAGTTGAAGGATTTTAGACACAGCTATTGAACATACTGGTATGATGATAAAAAGCGAGTGCTGATATTAAATTCGTGCCTGCACATTTCCATTAAAAATTCCTTATACCGTTTAAGCTTATTATTCATTATCATTTGGGTGTCACGTATGACACCCCATAGTTGGCATCATCATCGTTTGACTGTGCATGCTTATTACACTGTTGGTTCAGCTATAGTTCTAAAAGTACCAGTGAAAGGGTTACTGGTGGGTCTAGAGCGGGAATGCAAAGGGATACACGGTATGTGAATTTTGTTGTAAAACAAGTTGGGGAAATCTTGATTCCGTACTTCGTTGCTTGCTTTTCATTTTTCCAGCCTGTGAGCTCTTTCTGTTAGACTCTATAAACTGAGAAGAAGTTTCTTATCACTACACATATATCAGTCTGCGCCGAAATAGAATTTACCCGACAGGCGGTGGGAGGAGCCAAGGCCCTCAGCGAGGTCAGGTTACCCGAAGCTCAGACAAAGGCGACGGATTACGGGGAAGAGTGAGGACAGCAAAATGCTTTCGGTAGCCAAAGCTCCCCGAAAGATTTTTCGCCCTTATTATATAGAAAATTGACAAATCTGGGTTTTGCTGAGAATATTGGAAATTCTGGGTTGATATTGAGAAACATGCCTTCCTTGAGAGCAAAACTAAATAGATCGTTGGGACCTCTACTTATTAAAGCACTCGATGAAAATGAAAAAAAAATCCCGGCGTGGATTCTTTTCTCAGTCAAGAAAGTCACTGGCCCTTGTCCTTACCTAGCGCCAATTCTGATTTCAGACATCATTCGCACATGAATCAAAACTAACAAACTGGTTGAGGCACATGGACACAAAATTAATAAATTGATTTATCCATTTTGTGTAACAGAATTGCTGTGTCGGTGCATGAAAAGAACGAAACAAAACAGCAGTATTATATTCAGTATATTCCGCCCATTGGCGAGCAAAATAAAAACAAAATGATATTTTACATGTCTTAAGTTTGGTCAATACGGGTCTTTAAGGGCTTGTTATATCACAGCAGGATTTACCTGCAGGATGCACGTGTCTATTACCAATAAATATATCGTAAGTACATTATTAAGAAGTGCGGCTCTATTACTGTGCAAGCACAATCTTAGCGGAGCACTATTTCTGGTTGGTGCATTGTAAAAATAATTCTCAATGAAAAGTTTGTCAAAAAGGTCAGATTGTTTAATATAGTGCTCCCAAGGCCACATAAGTTTTATCCGCACGTTCTTCACACCGCTATTTAAAAACAATACGGTATACTTTGAAAAAAAAATAAAAAAACTGCAGACCTCAGGTTAACATAAATTAGCTAAATTTTATGAGGAATATTACACAGACTTTGACGTTGCTTCCCCATCTAACCCCACCCAATCGGTGAAATGAAAGATGGAAAGAGAAAAGGAAAACAAGAAAGAAAAGAATCAAAGCACAATGCGAAAGAACAGGAGAGGAAAATAAATACACATTTCCTAAAACGTTCTACGAAATATATTTTTCGTATAGGAGTTGGGTTCACTCTAAAAACGTCGGTAAGGTTTTACCCAGTTTGGTTACATAGTCCTCGTGCTAAGCTGTTGACTAACCAAGCTGGTTACAAAAGAAGCCTGGTAACATTTCACTCTGAGGGATATTTCTTTAGTAAGTAAGGTAGGTTTTACCTAATAGTTTAGCAGGGGGCATACGTACTTTTTAAAGGTCCCTCGACTCTCTGGCAAAGAGCAGAACGGCGAAAACCAAAAGTTTACTCCCGAAGGATTTCTGCTCCCCAAAGGAGCTACGTCTCTAAGGGTCAACTTCAACTGAACATGACCAGCCCCCCGCATATATAAGCATCCTGGGAACATGCTTACCCAACAGTTTAAAGAGTGTAAGTCTTTTGTTCTAAGTGACAGATTCTATTTCGAAACAACTTCCTCCAGTGAATACGCTAAGGACTAGACTAAGAGTTAAAAATGTTTTAGAGGAGTGGCTGAATGATTTAGCAATAATGATATTTAAAAGATAGCAAAAGATAGATGTTTGTTAACGTAAAGAATAGTGGGTAATTTACAGGAGAGGCACTCTCTGAGGAAAGATGTTCACGTGTGGATACGAACATTTCCTGATGTGTGCAATTTCTTGCATTCTCAGTTGTGTTGAATACCATTTTTGCCATAAAGGGTCCTAAAGACGATGAAAGCCGTGCTACCTCAGTCGGAATTTAGTGGTTCTAGAGTAAGATTTTCTTCAATACACAACATTTTGTTGGCCAAGTCTTCTCCTATGGCACGTCTTTTAGACTCAAAACCCTTACAGAGACGGAAATATCCGAATGTTTTAGAGGACTATTGAAATCTAAAGCAAGAAACTTTCCTTCCCACCAGTGATCCTTGCATTTTAGATGCCAAACAGCAGTGACAAG
>WURT03104513.1:0-12282 GCA_009936505.3 Holothuria glaberrima
GCCGAAATTTCACCTGTTCTGTGCCCGAATTTTGGTCATTTTTTTGCCCGAATTTTCGACCTCAGAAAATTTTGGGGGGCAGTCTGCCCCTGACCCGTCTCGTATGCCTATGATTTAAAAGGGAAATGCAGTCGACCCAATTTAGTAGGGCCTATACCCGGGCATCCAAATTCATGAATGGACCTTTAAAATAATGGCAACAATTTGTAACTAACTTTTTAAATTTATGCAAAAACAACCCTTTTTACCTCGAGAAGGCTACATTTATGTTCCAAAACATTATGAAGATACTTGTAATAGAGATAAAACGAAGTCTGTAACATTTGATTTAGACTGTCAAAGTTAGTTTGCGAAGACTGCGCATTCCCTTTAAAGGGAATATGTTCTTCATTATTCAAAGAAAAAAGTTTCTCATATGTACACTTGAAAATTTGGATATGACTTATTTCAATTTCTCGCTTGTCAAATAAGAAGATATTTGATTGAGTTTTCCGAACTTTATTGTTAACCTGTGCTGTGGCCGAGTGGATAAAGGCGGTGGCATTAGGCTCAATTAGCAACCGGGAGGTTCGGTGTTCGATCCTCGGCCGGGTCAAAGTAATGTGGGTTTCTCATCCAAGAGCAATCTACAGTTTTCCCATCTGAACTGACCTCTCAAATTCAAAAGAGACAAAATTTGATCTAAATTGTTGAGTTCGTTAGCCAACCGACGTGAAGTTGTAATTCATAAGCCACATAAGCTTCTTCCACATTTGTGGTCGCTTAGCGTCGTAGAATAACTACCCTTCAAGGCCTGAACTACTATAATTACTAATTAGACGGGTTAGAAACTATTAAAATATTGCTGCAAGTCCGGCACTTCAGTTTAACTTGATTTATTTTAGTAATGCCGAACAAGGCTCAGTGAAATCATAAACTTCGTCAACTTCAACAATTGGCGTATGAGGCGTGGGGAAGGGGGGCAATGCTCCCTGAAATTTTTGGACAAGCTAACATTCGGGCAGGATCTGTAGGAATATTTTGGCAAAAATCTTCTAAAAACCCATAGATTTTGGATATAGAACTCCTGCCAAAATCAAAAAGGTCCTAATCACGATTGTCAGGCTGTATGTCCCGTTTTTCTACACCACATTTTTAAAAGCCTCTTTACAAAAAGAAGTGCTTGTTTTAATTGCCAGGTGCCAGAAAGACCATTCAAGTGTATATTTTCAAGTTCTTCCTTCAGACCACCAGCCCCCTTCGCAGCTTCGTTCAATTAGCGCTCGTAGACTGCGAAATTTGCCCTTGTGGAGGTAGCCTCCCTTCCTTTCGTGCGTGCAATCCGGGCGGATCCGCCAAAGTCAAAGTTTTCACCATTGGTGGCATAAGCGTACGAGGCGGGGTCAGGGGGCATATGCTCCCAATTCGGGCAAAAAAGATGGATAAATTACATTACATAAGATAACAAAAATTCTGGCAAATTGGTACCAAAATTCGATATTCGGGTAAAAACTAACCTCGAAAAATTGACCCCTGTACGCCTATGATTGGTGTGGTCAAGTTCACTTTTTGGCCGAAAAATTTAAAAGCTCATTGCTTTGAAGATGGGTCGATAGGTATACTGTGTCTTACATTATTGCACCATGCGCCTAGGTTTTGATCCTTTTCGGAAATAAAATAACAAAATTCCCCTTTTCTACGAATTGCAATTGAACCTTTTCAACGCACTAGTCAAATTTCGCAGTTTCGTAGTCGCGACAGGTCAAGTTGACACATACTTTGCCACTGATTGCCGTCGTTAATCTGTTCATTGCTCGCGCGTGTGTGTGTGCTGTTTATTTCCAAGCTAGTGTTAGGAAGTTCTAGGACATTCCACAGCCAATCGTGAAAGAGTTCATTGCTATGAACCTGCAATGGAAATACCACGGAAATCACTAGAATGTTTGACGTCACGAGGTCTTGGTTTGTTTACCTACGGAAGCGTAGAGTAAACATAAACATGTATGGCATATATGACAGATGGCCTAAGTTGCGGGTGATGGCTCAAACATTTGAACGCTATTGCGATAACTCACTGGAACTTTAAACTTACATTAGTTCGAGGAAACTTAAAGACAATCCACCAATGAAAAAAGGATCATGCAGAAATTTCTTTCAATGGAAAAAATTAAAAGAGAAAAGTAACGGAACTAACTTTAAATGTCTTAATCAGTTGCTCCACCAATTTTGAGAAGAAAATATCTAAACGTTTCAAATTTCTTCTTATTTCATAAAGGAAACATTGATTATTTTGTTTCAGATATGAAAGAAAATGAATATTATAGTTAACTACGCTGTGATCTTACATCAATTTGGTAACAGGTGTCACGTGATTAAGAAACCAGACATGAATTATCGTAAGGTAGAATGACATGCTAAAATACTATAATTTATGAAAGTGAATACTACAATTCGTGAAAGTGGCCGGCACCCACATTGCTGGATACTTAAACGACCTTAATTCGCTTCAGGGTCTTTTGACTAAGATCATGTGTAGTAGTCCGTTCTTTTCAGCCAGTCAAGAACGGGACCACTCATGACAGACCCTTAATGTAGATGTCTGAGGGTCGAGAGGTTGGTCAGTTACGTTGTTGTCCTTTCGGAGAAGTTTGCTGTCCGTTCAGAGGCGTAGCTCCTCCTGTCCTCGGGGGAGCAGAACTCCTTCGGGAGTAATGTTTGGTTTTCCCCGGTTTGGCTCTTTGCCATGGAGAGTCGATGGGACTATAATTCATATTGGTTCGGCAGCATTTGCTGAAAGTTTCAGCTTAAGTCGATGGATTACCAATACAGCTGAGCTTTGATGAGAACAATTGGCGGCAAAAGTAAAAGAAGGGAAGAATTTTCAAATTTGCATTGTAAATTTAATTTACGCAGAGTTACCGGGCACTATGCACCACAGCACAGACGACTTATAGGTATGTCGTAACTTTCGTTTACGTCAGCACGTTGGACGGCATCCCCACACTTATGGTGCGTGCACACCAAAACTGAAGTCTGCTGCGCTTTGCTGGCGGGACGCGAAATTTGTTATCTCAGAACAAATGGGGCGATTTTCTAAATTTTCATTGACAGAAAATTGCCCCTATATGTCCTGGGAAAAAAGTTTCGCGTCCCACCCCAAAACGCAGCAGATTTCGATTTTGGTGTCAACGCACCTTTAAAGTCAGAACCGCAGTACATAGTACAAATAATCTGTGGTATGATACAACAGTTATGAGAAAAAATTAGGCGTACCGACAAGTTTTCATACAAATGATACACTGTAGTGCAATTTCGATGAAATATGTAGCCGTTGACGCCCATCATTGAGCGATATTTATACGTGGCGTAGGCTCTAAGTCGCTTATAAATTACCAAGTGTTTACGTGGTATGATATGTCGGCCACTATCCACCCCTAAGGTCGTCAGTTTCATCTACTGCAATATAATCAAGTTACTTGTTATATGCTACTTGTACATGTTTGTATATGTAAGATGTTACAATATGACCTTTTTGATTTCATTATGTGTGATGTTTGAATAAATTGGAGGAAAAAAGACAAAGATTGCACAGATATATAACACAAAAATAAAAAAGGGTTTCTTTGACTGCACGGAATTAGACCCAGCAAATATGAAATATCATTTTTTGCAATTTTAATTGAAATCTTAAGCCTAAAATTATGCTTAAAATACACATAATGTCAAAAAGAGATTGAAAAGTAAAATCCATGTATACGGTCCAATTTCCATAAATAGCTTACACCTTTGCCAAGATGTAAAATGTTGCAATTTTTGCGGTTCATTTGAAGTATTAGATTGTGCAATAATGTGACAGTAAGTATTTCATGTCATTCTAGTACTTTTTCTAGTACTGCAACTTACGGCGCGGTACACAATTGTCTACGTAGCAGGTTGCACGCCATATTCCTTGTTCAGTTATTGTGAAGCCTTACGAAGGGGCTGAGCAATTAGGGTCCTCTACGCCGGCTAAGTACACCACAGATCTATGACTTGATGACGTTCTATCTGTGGTTACTATAAAATGTTTCTTTTAAACTGCTAAGATGACTTTGAGGAATGACTTTCATGCAAAGTATCAGTGTTTCACAACGCAGGAAGAGTTACACGAGTAGTCTATGATAGTATGCATGACATCACTTTCACAGAAGATTGTGCAATCTACTATTTTAGAATGAGTGAGTAAACTTCAGCACTGTGTATATCACCACTATCAGGAATATGTCCTGTACCTGTAAATATAAATATAGGGGTTGCACCATTGAGTTTCATTTTCCTCCCTATTTTTTTTCTTTTTGTGCTACTAATTCACCTGTGCTATTTTAGGAGTTAAAGCCGTCCAGGTTGGAACTTCCCGAAAACTCTGCATTGTGACAAGTTTCTTTCATTGATACTTTTTTATCTTATACCTTCAGTTCAAGGCCGTAACCAATGGGTCAGAGGGCAGCGCCACCCCTAAAAATGTTTTTGGGAGGGGGCCTAAATCATTTCTCGCCCCCGCCCCCTAATAATAATGTAAATAATGTTTGATCCCCACATTTTCAGTACCTTGTCTGGTTACGAGCCTGCTTCTTTTGCGTTTAAAGGGAAAATGCAGTCAACCCAATTTGAAGTAGTGTATCCTGGTACACTAGTTTAGGAATGGTTCCTATCAATCATGTGACAATATTTTTGTTACTTATTTCCTAGATTTATGCAGAATAACTCATTGGTTTACCCTGAATATTCAATGATTTTACACAGGAACATTATGAAAATACTTGTGAGAGAAATAAGAGGAGATCTGTAAGATGTAGCAAATTTTTGAAAATAAACTTGGGGGACTGCCTTCTCCCTTTAACATACCCGATTACTACTCTTACATAATCAGACAATAGCTGTGATGCCTGTTAGTGACAAATGGGCCCGATAGCGAGACAAACAGAACTTGCTCGCTTCCCAAAGTTAGGTGTGAGTCCGACTAGTGGCATTTGGTCCATATTTAACTTTTAATCATTGAAACCATTGTATTTCCGTTATTTTTTTTTTAACTTGCAAAAAAAAAAGAATTTGCCACTCCTTTATTTGATTGCAATGCTACTTTTCGTTGAAGAAATAGTGAAATGGGTAACGAGTGGGGACAGGTCGTCAATTGACGCATTACTTGGCAATAACTTTGCATTCGGTTCCAACTAGTTCCAACTCGCTGCCTATTCTCAACCCTGGGATTAC
Source organism: Holothuria glaberrima (assembly GCA_009936505.3). NCBI lineage: Eukaryota > Metazoa > Echinodermata > Holothuroidea > Aspidochirotida > Holothuriidae > Holothuria > Holothuria glaberrima. The sequence goes on from WURT03104513.1 coordinate 5,230, forward strand.
CCTTCGTAGCAGGCTCTGTTCACGTGTTATGCAATACCGTTCGCGATCAGTTCATATAACGACACATATCTCACGTCCTGCACGTAGAATACCACTGCAGCTACCAGTCTGCCAGTCAGAGCAGCTATAGCCTGCGTAGTATACATATGTTATACAGTACAATGTGTAGGTTTTTCGGTAGAGTGGACTGGGGCACTTTGGTGAGCCGTATCCCATGTACAGCTAGATTTTTGTGTCCATCATTAGGTCATCAACAAACTATGATAAACCTACCATACAAGCTCTGCATGAGTCCAGTGTTTAATAGGCCTAAGTAAAATATGGCGTCTCAATGACACTGGAATAGCACCTCTTATAAGAGGGACACTGAGCTAGGGTTCCTTCCGGTCTTAGGACAGTAGGCCTACTTTTTATACGGGGGGGGGTATTCTTTGGGGGCTACTACAATAAAAGGTATCATGGTTTCCCTACAGTGAGGTGGCGACATAGTCATGGACCACCAGCATGACGTAAGTCTGCGCCAACCCTGCTCTGATCCTCTCTTGTCCTCTTGTCACGTCATTAACGCCTCCATCACCCGAGGAATTGATTCTGTAGAATCTCTGTTCGAGTGCTCCCGTCTCAACAGCACCACTACTCACTTTCTCCTCAAAACACCGTTTACCCCCTCCCCCTCAGTTCTTCACAGGGCGGCAGATGGCCATGCAGGCAGAAAAAAGTAGGTTTTAATGTTTAGTCGGTTTAGAGACGATGCAAAAATAAATATCACTTCTCCTGAAAAATGCTCGTTCTTTCAGCACCTGCAGGGATAAAACCACAATCCACAATAGTTTTTAAAGATGAATTATTTTAGCTTTTCAAATTGGCCAGGCCTTCTTAGCTAATGTTGCCGTCATTGTCAGCGAATATGGTCAACGTTACACAACCCCTGTACTGGAGATGCCCGGTAAGTACGAGCAATCTAGCTCTTCTCGTTGCTATACGTAGCAGATAGTATATTATATTCGTTGGTCAGTTATATCCAAAGGGGGAAAGCCTTAAATATAGCTGCTTGGAAGCTGAGGGTCGGACACGTGATGGATACCTAAAACAGAGTGAGCTCCGCGGGGTAGTTTCTCTGTCGTCCAGTGAACATTATTTAGGTATTTTCCATGAACTAGTGACAAACTTTCCCCATCTATATTAGAGATGCAGTTAGCATATGCAAACTTGGCAATGAAAGGTATTAATCAGGGAAGTGTAATATTTTTATAGCTAGATTTCTCAGGAAATCTCTCCCGGATGTTTTCACACGTTGCTAGATGCAGTCATATGTGGATAGACTTGTCATTCTTGTGTTAGCATGCATGTGCCATAGGCGTAGGAAGCTGTTTGAAAGTGGGGGCGGAAGTGAATGTTAGTGACCAATGTCCTGGGGGAGGGGTCTTAGGGGAGGGGGTGTGGAAAATTTTTGACTTTTTACAGTGCCCTAGATGCAAATGATGCAATGTTTGAAAAATTTTGAAGTAATTTTATCCTATTCAATGCCATATTTTGGCAGCGTGTCATTCAAACTGGGGATGGGGCGAAACAAGGCTTTCGCCCCCTCCAATCAGAGTGGGAGGCGATCCCCCTGCCCCCTGTTCCTACGCCTATGTAGATGTAAAAGTAGGGAAAATTTTAAAAGCTCTAATGCAAACATGATCAAAATATTTAAATTTACTGGGGCTTCACTACCATTCCATCCATAATTCTGTAAGTGCAGAAACAGCCACGGAGCTTTAATTGTGAATAATACCAAGGGCATAGGAAGCGGGGGCTGGGGCGGAGGTATGCTTCAGCCCCCACTTTCCAAGGCCAAAAACCCCTTATTTGTCTCTTCTGTTGAAAATGGCAAATATTTGCAGTAATTTACCTTAAAATTTGTCCAAAATGATGCACCAAATTGCATCTAAGGTCCCTCAAAAGTAGAAAAAATTTCCCCAGAACTGTCAAAAATGGGTAGTAATTTACATTAAAATATGTCAAATGATGCACCAGATTGCATCTAAGGTCCTTCAAAAGTCCAAAAATATTGCAAGAAATGTCAAAAATTTGCCGTAATTTAGCTTAAAATTAGTCCAAAAATGTGCACCATATTGCATCTAAGGTCCCTAAAAGTTCCAAAACTTTTCCAAGAAATGTCAAATATTTGCAGTGATTTACCTTAAAATTTGTCCGAAAAGATGCACCAAATTGTATCTAAGGTCCCTCAAAAATCCAAAAATTTTCCAAAGGGGGGCACCCCCTCCCCCAGGACGGCGATCCGAAACAAGGTTCAACCCTCGGCTCAAACAGCTTCCTACGCCTATGAATAATATAATAGGCTGTAGCCTACGTCACACGTTTGTCTTGGTCCGTCAGACCATGAAAAGCAACTGGAAACCCAAGTGACGAAATGTAGAATAATGATCGATGATTGACGCGTGTTTTTAAGATGCCATTTTATAAAGGCAATACGTTCCTTTTGTAGTGTTTGGATCATGGTACTGTACCTCACATGTCACGTGAAATACTGTAATTCTGGTTGAATACGAAAATATTAATGATTTTGACCGCACACGTGATACATAATCGGGCAATAACAACAAAGGTACAAGGCTTAAGGCTTTTTTTTATCTTGGGACTGAGCCGTTTTTACCTGAGAATACCCCGTATTACCCTACAAAAATTCCCTGATTTTTTCCCTTTATATGCCTTACAAAGAGATTTTTGCCCTAATTTCGTCTTCAAAAAGACGGGTTATATGTAAAATGTGTCTTGCCAATTGCACGATATCAGAAAGTAATCACAAGAGACTCTGTCACGACAGTAACAGCCCCCAGCTCTGAAAGCCTACATCTCCTCTTCGGCCAGGCTAGAGTAGAGCCACACGCTACTTTACGGACTTAGGCCCGTATCCAGACAAGGTACTGAACGGTTGGCGAAATGACTTCCGGGTGAATCGTTCAGGGAGAACAAATGTGTAAAAATGTATTTAGTCAATGGCAACTTGAAACTTTCTAGAGGGCGAAAGAATTTTAGGGGGAATAGCCCCCCCCCCTCTTGGCTACTGCCCTGCATAGACTGCAGTAAAACTGAAAGCTCTGAAGCTTGAGTGGTTGTTCCGTGACGTCATGCCCTTTCGACCTTAAAGTTCACTCACCGAAGAGTTTCAGTTTTAAAATTTATGGGACTACAGCCCCTTCCCTCCCGGACGGCTGTCTGCCAAAATTTTAAAATTGTTCAAAATGAGTTGAAGATATAGTTTCTCAGCAGAATGTTTGGGGCAAGTGTGTTTCCGAGACCGGAGAAGTGTCGTTTCCTTCGATCTAGGACTAACTTTTTATACGCTGTGGGCCAAATGTTGATAGAGTTACACTAAGATGTTATCAAGAAGTTTTAAAATCCAGGTATTCTCTTCCCCCTCCAAGGAAGTCTTCTTTGCAGCTTTGCTCATGGTTTACATGCAAAAGTAACTTTATCGAGAGCCTCCTCAGCAACTCTCTACTTACACAAACCATATGCATATTAAGTCATTAAGGTTGACCGGGTCAAAGTCATAAGGAAAAGATGCTGTAGGAATATTAGTTACGTTATTTGAGAAGGGGCAGATTTCCGATCACAATATACACTACGTCTTGCCAATATTCAATGTTGGTATACCTCGAAACCGCCTCAATTATACGCATGGTGGCCATAGAATACGGATATCTTCATATCGGTCTTATAGCAAATACTAAGAATAATATATCCTGCAAGTAGTGGGAGGGGTTACCCTGTTAAAAGACGTGGGTGGCGAATGTAAGGGGTTCAAGACTAGGCATGTCATGTGCTACTTCAACTACACCTCAACCTCTGAAAATTCCCTTAAAAGATTCAGTCAATTGCAAATAAGGTCAAAGTTACAGCTTGGCGGTTTGAGTAAAATTCAAAGATTACCGAATAGTGACGTTGTGTTACAGGAAGGAGCTAGACTGCAGAATATGTGCGGAGAATTTACTCCCTCTATAAATAAGCTCTCTGCTTGCTGCTCTTCCATGAAACATGTTCACTGTCCTCACTGGCTGCAATCTCCTTGCGGATAAGAACCTCTGAGCGGGTAATCCGAGGTTGAATTCTGAGAGCTACTTACAAAAGACAGATACGTTGCAAGGAGAGGGAGCTAAATCCGCCTAAAAAGGCTTTGCAGAGTGTAGAAAGGGGCAAGAGGAAATATATTTGACTGTATGTAGTCATTTATTTGTTTCACTATATTGCAGGAAACAATGCGGAGTGATTTGCAAATGAACGCAGATCTGATAACAAGATTATAATACTGACGAAACATATAGGGCAGGTAGTGCCGCACTAAACGTGACAATGAAAGGTCTTGTTCAGAATACAATGATCAAAAAAAAAAAAAAAAAAAAAAAAAACTAAGAGCTACACCAACCGTCCCAGAACCTCAAAGAAAGACACGAGGTCCCCACCCACCAGTGGAGAACAAATAAGCATAGGGAGCTGTTCTAAGCTGGGCGAAAGGGGTTTGAACGTTAATTCGGACAGCCGTTCTGGAGGAAGTGTCTAGGGAAAAGTGTTTTCCCTTCCCTTAGGGAAACTTTTGAACATTTAAGGGTCCTAAAATGCAATTTGTTGCCACATATTGTGCAATTGTAAGAAAAATCACCCCAATTTTTTGACATGTTTACAGAGGGAGTAAGTAGGGGGTTCGTCGTTGAGGGGGCGGAAGCGTACTTTAATCTTTCCATATTTTGACTAGGGTCTTTATACCAGCACCCACACCCTACCCTTGCTTCCTGCGCGTATGGGAAACAACAAATTAATCATACATGATATGTACATACCTGTCTTCGAATTAAATGTAAAATCTTCTTTCGGTCATGCAGTAATTTTTTTTTTTGGGGGGGGGGAGTTCGGGTGGCATTCAGGCTTGTAGTATAAGATTACGATCCGTGGGACTCATTTTGGACTCCAGTCAATTTCATAGTGGACTCGGAATCGGCACCTGAATGGGAGGTCGCGGAATGATGGGCATTGGACGACAATTGGCGGGCACTAAAGTCATAATCGGAACTGATTCCAGCCGAGTACAAAAAATGAAAAGGACATGAAGTCTTAGTAAGGCTTTATTGTCATCGGTGCACTACGCAGGCCCGTAGCCAGACAAGGTACTGAGGGGGGGGGGCGAAATGGCTTCCAGGGGGCGAAATGTGTAAAAATGTATCAAGTCAATGGCAACTTGAAATTTCTCTAGGGGGCGAAAAATGTTCAGGGTGGGCCTCGCCCCTTGGCCCCCTTGGCTGCGGGCCTGTCACTACGGTATACTACCGTTAAAATGGTGTCACAAAATCAACATCTTTGGGTGGATCAGGCCATGAATTTGACTCCCAACCATGACTCTAGTAATTTCCGTGGCCATACATGGGAGATAGAATGAAAACAAGGCGCGGTTTTAGGGACACATTTTTTTTGGGGGGGGGGGGGTCTAATCGCCATTGAACCTGACGAAACTGGATAAAGATCCATGTGGAATATTTTCTGAGTATAACTTTTTTCACCACTTATAGCCTATATAAACTTTTACGCAATTTTGGGGGTACCAGGAAAATTGGGGTGGGGGAAGCCCCTGTTACTGCCCTCGGGCCACAGCCGTCGCATTTGAAATTAGAAAGGAAGTAGGACCGTTGGAATTGAATAAACCTCTTACTCAGAATTGTGCCTGAACAGATGCGTAATTATGATCTGTTAGGCAATGGTAAATTGAAATTTTCTAGGGAAGCGAAAACTTTTCCAGGGGATAAGCCCCTGTCCCCCTATTTAACGAATTTGGCACTGAGCCTGAAGTTATAGTGAATATAACGCCCAAGCATCTATAACGCCTAGTGAATCTAATCTTTAAGTGGGCTTATGCATGATCATACCAGAGCAATCAAAGTGTATTTACAGAGGCAACTGTTTTTTTTGGGGGGGGGGGGTATTTTCTGGCGAGACTCGGACAATTGAGAGACTCAGGGCTACAATGGGCGGGGCACAAAATGCACCAATTTTGTCAGTGGACTCGAGGAACGATCAACAAGTTTTTAGAAAAGTTTTGTTCCAACCGCACACCTCCTTCCTTAATGCATATCTCTGCTAGTGGTGTCCTCAGTGGCGGGATACAGAACTGGTTAACTGGGCCATGGCCTACTTTAGGGCCTCGGGCTCACAGGGGTCCGGCCCTCGCCTTAACAGGTATAAGTAAATAAATATTTATTTCAACGATCACCACTGCATTCAGTTTGCCTAACACACCACTGCTTTGGATAAATTAGTAATGTGAAGATAGGCCTTATACAATATTCGAACACCCTAACGTTGAATATCATGTATTTCTGAGAATTAGTACATGCCAGTGTAATGTAGCTAGTCCCAAAGTGGATAAAATCCAATTAAACTAGGACAAAAAGAAGCACTGGGCCCGGCATTCCTAACCGAGGAGAAAATTAAAGTTAAGCATTTGGAAATTAGTGACTGCTTTCAACTGGAACCAGATTTAACCAGTTGAAACCAGTCACAAATTTCCAGTTATTTAACTGGAATTTTCCTCTGGTTTATACCGGCATAGGGCACCCCGCACCTGTGCTTTCTCGACTTCGTCAAATAAGATGACGAGATTTGCTCAAAAGTCGGGCCACGATTCCTGGCAGGCAATGCCATAGTTGCTTGGATATCAACTTAGTAAACTTTTAAACTGAAATCCATGCTATAGTTCTACTGTCAAAACTAAGCAGAAAATCCCCCAGTATTGGAATTTTCAGTCGGTATTAAAATATTAATTACGTGTAGTTAATTACTATAGGCCTACAGTAAGTATCCTATATGAATGGAAATCCCGACATAATTATTTCAACGCCATTGTAATTGGAGGGCGCCAGAGGACTTACAGGACAAAGATATTACTGCTATTATATAATGTCTCTCTTACAGAATACCGTAGCTACGGAAGCGTAGAAGGGACATTGCATTGACGAGTTGCCGACTTGACGAAATGACAAAAATCTGCAAATTGACGAG
>WURT03104535.1:0-30612 GCA_009936505.3 Holothuria glaberrima
ATCTATATATATATATATGTTAAGATTTAGAAGGGTGAAGTAGAAGATGTGTCAAAAGATGTGTCAAAGACTGAAAGTGTATTGTTTATCTGTAAGGTTCGCAAATTTAGGATGAAGGCAAACAGGATAATAACGGGAGGAGGAATAATGAAACCATTTCGTAACTATTTAATCATTCTAGAGAAAACTGCCAAGGCTGTAAAGTAGCCTTGGTATCCGGTAACTGTGTATCGCGCCGTGTTTGGCTGTATCATGATATCTGCGGTTTTTGTTTTACATCTCGCTTATTTTGTACTTTTTATTGCAAAGCGTATTTGAATATTTTTTTACTATTTGCGCTGTATAAGAACTGTTTAATAATAATCATTCCCTTCGAGTGTTTTCATCTATTGAATAGTAATTAAAAAATCACTGGGGACCTTTTTGCGATCATTTGCACGAAATATTAGCCCACTCTTTTAAGGAGCGCATAGTAACATGTTACCTTAAAAGAGTGACCAGTTTTAAAAATTTGTAATTTCACCCATGCTTAACCCTATATTCATTACTTTAAGTACTTAAGAAGGGCTCAAAAATGTCTTTGATGTGGCCCAAATTTGTGGGTAGTCTATACAGGAAAAATTTTTCAAAACTTAGGGCCAAGTTTGTTTGAACTTAAATTTTGAAAAATATTGACCAAAATTTTGGCACTGAAAAACGAATACCTGTGGGATCAAACGTTGCCCCAACTATTCAAGAAGAGCTTTTTCCTGTGTTTCTATACTTCTTAAAGGATGTGAGACATGAAAATAACATAGCTGGACATTTGACGTAAAAAGCATTGAAAATCCAGAAAACAGCCGTAATTCCCATTAAAATCCATCAAATATTGACCATTTTACAGGGTAATTTCTATTTCACACTTGTATCATGAATAAACATGAGCTAAATTTGCAAATATGTGACATCGAAAGATGAACATACCAAATGTGACTCATGTTTGCCTTTGTTTTTTCAACCTAAATTTCAAGGACACTGGTAGCATTCTTACCCCGAGGGGTTTATTGTGAAAGTTAAAATTCTTTACTTCAGAAACATTGATATCATTCAACAAACAGTAATCTGTCTGATCAGTAATTAAGAGATAAAGTATATAGGATTAACAAAAGAAATTTTTACACCATGCAACACTCCACATCAGTATTATTGCATAGGCAATGAGATTTTTTATAAACCATGGAACTTTGAAGACGTATATTTTGAGAATGGTAAAAGATATTGAAATAATTCCAACGGATCTTTCATTGGAGGACTTATTCTTTAGCTGACAAGTGAAACAGCTCTTTTTGGTGGCTTGTCACACAACCTTTAAGAACATTTTGAAGAGCGTAGGGCTACAACTACTTCAGTCCCCCAGATAGTGCCAAAACTGTCAACAGGAAGTGAAAAAATGTGGAATTTTTTCCAAAAAAGAACGTATTTTCAAACAATCAAGGCACCATATCTAGAGCAAAACTGATACCTTTTTAGCGTCCTGACAAATTTTTATAAAGAATATGCAGCCATTATTTTCATTCTGGTATACTGCTATCAAGTTCGTTGAACCTAGCCATAGTTTGTAAGCTTTTGTCTGTGCATTAACCACCCATGCATATAATGCATTATGGGCACATTATTTACATTGCAATAGCCGACTCTCACACTCGTTACAATGAAGCCTGTAAGACAGGCGCTGGTATTCGGTTCAGGGTATTTACCCATGATGAACAGTGAAACTGAAATTTCATAATCATAGTGATCATAGATGAGCTTTGTAGGAGATCAATTTAGACTTTTGAAAGTGGCTGAAAGCTCATGCGATAAGCTGATTACTGTTATGGTTCGAGGTAAAACTACACTGTGTTATATGGAAGATACAATTGGCTATATCTCAGCCAAAATTGATCCAATAAGGACAAATATGGAATCAATGAAGAAACACACGATTAAGGAAAACAAAATCATCACACAATCCTCCTTCCCTTCCCGCTCCCCCAATTAAATAAAATAATAAGAAATATAAAACAAAAAAAAAAAAAAACATAAGAAATGAGTTCAGCGCATAAGTTTGATTATTACGGTTAATGTGCCAAACTAACGTCTCTTAAAATCTGAAAACATTCTATCCTGTCATTTGATAATTAGGTCCCTATTGAAAATATTCTTTCAGATCGATTGAAAACATGCTTCAAATTAAAACTAATTGATTGATAAAGATTGATACTTATTAACATGGGCCCTTAAAAGGATGACGGTTGACAGTCTTCCAAGATAATCCCTTAAATAGCAAGTTCTGTGTAATCCTTTTGCTTTCGCTTGTTCCATTCCAGGACAAAACTAATGTCGTCTTCCCATCTGAGGATCATTACTTTTCCAAGTAAAGTGATTCAATACAGTCTACCATGATGAAAAGAGTGGCCCTGCTTTGTCTCATTAAGCTATTCACTAAGATGCAGTTTGGTGGTAAGCAAGATACATAGATCTTTCATGGAAACTGTGAAAGTTTAATTCTTACAGTTTAATGGCACGTCACATATGTCATCAACAACGAAGAAATAAGTAGAACCACCGTAATATTCTTTTATCTATCCTAGTAACACAAGCAAAGATTATCTGCAACTCACCACAGTACCTTGAGCTAGGTAAGGAAGGCATTATAACTTGTCGATTTCAAAAAGATTTTTTTGCTGTATGGTGGTACACATCAATAGACGTTGGGAAGAGTCCAACAGTGAAATATCAAAACAAGCTGAAAACTGGTCCCGGGTATGAGTCGAGAGAGTTCGATGTACACCCTAATGGCTCACTTATCGTAACTGAAGTGTTGCTTAAGCACGAAGACTTGTTTACTGTTGCATACCTACCATCGGAAGAAGAGCTGTACGGTGTCATCAGTATCCAGGTCATTGTAACAGGTGGGCTTGTCAAATTTTTGCTGAAATGATAATCTTTTTTTACGTTTCGGTTTTTTTTTGCTTTCAAACCATTTGAAAAGAAACACAATGTCTTTGTTTTTAGTTAATTTCATTCAAATTAACACTGTTAGTACATGGTCACAATCCATATGATAATGACGTCATTGTAGCAGTCATGTTGGCACTTCCGCAAGTATGATCTTGTACGCCGACTCCATCGAATTACCTACTCTGTCATGTTCGAACTGAAACATTGGTGAAATCTTTGACAAAAGTCACATACTTGTTTAAAATCTCACCTTGTTAAAGCGTTTTGTGATTATTGTATGTAAGGCGCTATGTAAATCTATTGTATCATTATTATTAAACCTATTAAGAATTCAAAGACTGATTCCTTAAATTTTGTCCATGAAAGAATTTTTCTAGGAAGAATATTTATGCTCAAATCACTTATGTAAGTTCAATTATCACGGTACATTGAAGCAATTTAATATTTTATCTTTTTGTCTTAAAATAAACTTGCAATTAAAGACTTTTATTTTCCATTTTTGTAATTTAAACAGTTAAACCAGACGTGCCATTTCCACTCATTACCCAATGTGGCAATGTTAGTAATAAGTGTTTTACTGTAGCTGATGAAGCTGATATGGAATGCTCTGTACGTGGTGCTCGGCCAAGAGTCCTCCTGGATTTTATAGCAAGAACTGTGGAGGGAGATAGAAACATATCTAGAGAATTAGAAATTACCTCTGAAGAAAACGGATACACATCGACAATTATCACCAGTGACGCTTTTGACCTCTCACCCCTTTTGGTGCTTCTCGTTTGTAAAGCATCTACTAATATACCTGGATTGTTTGAGAGCACTGAATCTATTGCCTTGGTACAAAATGGCCTTGTTCAGACGAATCCAGATCAGACAACACCCATCAACTTTCAACGCTATGAACGAATGGAGTTACATTGTAGCGAAAATGACAGTTCGTTTATAGTGTGGAAAAAAGCCATTCCACCAAGATACGTGGATTATCAGCTTCTACTGTATTCTGTTATTTTTGGACAAGGCTTCTTTGAAGTCTTTGACGAAGATATTACTTTGGAAAACAATGTCTCGTTAGTTTTACCTTCAATCGATGTACAACACGAAGGACAGTATGTTTGTCTGTACGGTGATGGGATGAATGACGGAGTAAGGGTATATAATGTTACAGTTGTAGGTATGTAATAGGTCAAGTTGCAAATGTGTGACAGGTAAAGCATGTGAGTTCGTATAGTCAAAGTTCATCTCATACAGGTAAACGAGTCGTAGACAATCTTTTTACCTCATTACCCTTTTCGCCAAATGTCTTTAAAAATACTAAAGAAAGTGATATTAATCAGAGCAGACGCTTTAAAGATCTTACAAAAATCGTGTAAGTGTGCAAGTTCTAGTGTAGAGCATCAGGTCGGGTGGGTGGAAGGCTTAATTTTGATGGCGTAGCACAAACATTGCGTTACCCATATGCAGCCTTGAGTCTGGTCAGTGACGTCCAAACATTTTTTAAAGTTGGAGGATTCGATGTAGGTGATTTAGTGCAGAACTATAGAAATTTGGGGAAATGAGTAGTAAGTAGTAGCGCGCGCGTTACGGTGGACTATGCATGGCGTCCTTGGCAACTACTCAATGGGGGACTTGGGGATTAATTCATCGGAGCCTCTGGATATTACAGAAATTGTGGGAAAGAGAATGAAACAGGTTAACAATACAAACATTTGATGAGCAAAAGAAGGTGACACAATACCACACTATTTTAGCATTTCTATTACAATAGTAACTAGAAGCCCTTTGTTTTGATAATGCAGGGGATGTCTTGTTGAAATGATAGGAGGGGTTACATAAAATTCTGGAAACCTTATGTCACTCCAGGTGTCATAGAGAAAGGTATAATGAGATCCTAAGCCTGACTATGATATGTGTGAGCGAATTAGGGCGAAAATAGCTGTTTAATACTTGTAAAAAACAATTTAATTAGTTTAATTAATCGTTCAATGCAAAACGTATCTTATATGTTGATGAGTTGTAACTTTTCTTTCTATATGTTAATTAAGCAGTCATGAAAAACTACATTTGAAGTAGAAGTGAATGGGCAGTTTTAGGCTGGTTCTTCTGTTGCTATTGGTGGGGTCTTAGGGCCTTCTCCAAGGAAATTTCTAAGCAAACATTTTTTTCTAATATCTGATTGTCCTGATAAGTACACAGAAGGATATATTTATGGGATCATTTATTATCTTGCAGTCTGCCAAATTCCAAGATTGGATAGTCAGTAATGTTATTCCTTCGATAATTGCCCAACACGCTTTGTACTGGGACCTGTCTCCTGTGAAACTAAATACTTGTGGATGCATTGTCATGATACCTGCTAAATAGAATATTTAACCAAATATCTAGCATACACCTGGGAAGTGGAGTAATGCAAATGTATGCATTCATTGTAACTCCTTTTATCAGTTATAATTTAAGACCTCGGAAGAAACTTTTTAATATCTTCAAATCCCGTTAAAGTTTTGTCTCTTGTTCTTCAGGTGGCCCTTTTGACACCACAAAGCCGCTATGTTACCCTCAGGGCAAATCGTCTTCGTTTGCAACTACTGAATTCTTCTGTTTTTTTACCCAGGCCGATAAATTTGTTCTCAAGGCGTTCTACCTGAAATACAAACAATTTGTTTGATCCAAAATTTAAATTAAAGCCTTGAAGACAAAGCAGCAATTCTGTCAGTAAGAAGGGCAATGTTTCGCAGTTGGTGTTTATTTCTGTCACAGTTCTGAGCTGTGTTGGTGCAGCCTATGACGAAAACAGAAGTCACGCGAGGAGTCAGGTAGACTCTTTTTACTTACTCCCGAATTTCAGGAGCCGATGAGGGATGCAATTTACCTCGAACCCCCCCCCCCCCATTCAGCTCAAAAGATGTCAGTGTTCCAGTCCCTACCACAACATAGCAGTTTTGGTCTAAATTCTCCTCACAAATGTGTCTGGTGGGAAATGTAACCATATAACTGGGTAATACAATAAAAAACTAAATATAGCAAGGTGTGCTTGTAAACTGGTTAATATCGTCATTTTAATTTCTTTCAGTCCTGGCGTATCCTGCTATAGATGGATGTAATGACCAAGCTTATTGCGAACTACAAAGAGAGTTTAACGGAAGCCTTATGTGTTCAGTTGAAGGAATTCGTCCCAACGTTGAATTGCAGTGGAAGACATACTTTGAAGATGAATCAGACCTGATATTGTTTTCTAACCCAAAGCGAGTCGTCAAAGATAATGGGGAATCATTTGATGTGACTCATGTTGTACAATATCGTGTCCCTGACAAACGACGAAGACGACTGACTGTCGAGTGTCGAGTGGTCTCCGCAAATGACCTTATGTCACATTTGGCTAAGAAGATGGATTTACTGTTTGTTACAGGTTTGCTTGTTTAAAGTTTTGAGTACTCATGACCGTACACCACTTTTATTTCGGCGTAGTTGTAAGAACTTTGCGTATTGGTTGTTTGTTTGATATTAACATGCAGCTTTGAGTTTAACAGTAGATAAGATACCAATGGGCACAATGATTTTTACATCCACCCTGTTTTAGATGATTGTATTAGAGTGCCCACCTTTTTTCGATCGCCGAAGTCCTTACTTATCGCGTGGAAGGTGTTTCGTTACTCACAGTTACCTATTTACACCCACGGCTTAAGAGAGTATTTACTCTTACCTCCTTTTCATCGGAATCAACTGAATTTGTGAAATATAATCAGTTATAGTACCTAAGAATTTTGAATATCAGTGCTGTCTAAATGATGGATGTCTTCAGGTCTCAAAGTTGTAAATAAAAAATAAACAAAATGAACGGAAAAAGAGGGTTCTAGAATTTACAATATTCGAAAAAAAAAGATAGCAATTTTCATGATAATCATTTACGAGTTTACTCAAACTTTGAACCTTAATTCTGCATCAAATCTAAGTAATATTAATGATTTTTATATTTTTGCATAAAGGAATCCCTCCAACTACTGCACAGACTCACCAACCAGCACCGCCAAATGTTCTATTATGGGTCGTAGTCATTGTTATTGTTCTGTTGGTTTCCATGTGTGGAGTTACCCTGGTGATATGTTTAAGTAAGTAGCTACCATAAATACTTTTAGAGAATGTCACATTAATTTTATTGCAAACCTTGAACCAAGCAGAATACTAAATGGAATCCCTGTGACCATGGGCACTTCGTTTGTAAGTAGTCACAGTACGTATTGCTTTCCATAAGTCTTTAAGAGAAAAGCAGACAGGCTAATATGTTTAGTGGCATTTAAAGGGAAAATGCAGTCCCCCAATATGAAGTAGTGTACCCCGGTACACTAGTTCAGGAATGGCTCCTATCAATTATGTGACAATATTTTTGTTACTTATTTCCTAAATTTATGCAACTCATTGGTTTACCCTCAATATTCAATGTTTCTAAACAGGAACATTATGAAAATACTTATGAGAGAAATAAGAGGAGATCTGTAAGATTTAGCAATTTTTTGAAAATAAACTTTGGGGGGGGGACTGCCATCTCCCTTTAAAGTATAATTCAGGGTGTGTTTCAAATATTGAAAAGTTACTCCAATTGACCCAACGTTTTATACCTCAAAATCAGTGAGCAGTCTATGAAGATATACTTTTGAGCAGTGAGGTACATATTGAAATGATTGTTACATATATTTGTGGAGTTTGCAGTTTAAGTACCCTTTTTTGTCGGTGTGTTCAAAACAAACGATAATGCACTAAGCACAGTTTGTCGTAAAGGTAACATACAGACTGGCTTGGCAACAAAAACTACGTTTGTATTAGTAAATGTAAAAATTGCAGATTAGCAATGAGAGACAGATTCTCCATCTGTGTTTAAAGGGAAATATTGTGTTTAAAATGCACAAATATGGCATACAAAGAAAATATTACCTTAAATCATTATTAAACCATTCAGTCCCACCAATTAACTCTAGCAATAGCTTTATCTCCTCAAATTATTATGCATTACAAGGGAAACAGATGTTGTATCATTTAAATTTTTGAAAGTATGGGTGAACAAATTACTTTTGTGCAACAATAACCAAATTATTTCCTGTGGGACCTTACTTCTTGAAAAGAAAGCTCTCGTACTGCCCTGTTTTGAACTGTCTATCATTCTGTATCTATTAATATTGGTTTAAAAAATATGACACTTTGTGCAAAACACACGCAATATTTCCCTTTAAGTACATTAACAAGTATAGTTATTTTTAACCTTGAGCCCGGCATTAATTATTTCTATTATGGGTTACTTGTACAATCAAGAAAGCTGAGGAATTGCAAAATATTTTCAACAAATTGACAATAATTGAAACTTTGAACCACTGACCATGTATGGGTAACTGAAATGTTGATGGAGAAAAGGAGCTTCAAGGTATGACAGAACTGTAGAATGGTAAAGGAATCAATAATCCTATAGAGAATAATCAGGGAAGAAAAGTCCTAGGAGGGTCATTTAAGTCTTGACAATGGCTACTATGGAAGGAGTTCTTGGTAAATCGTTCTGTGTTAATTGGAAAGCTTTTGAAAACAAATTCTCAAAGAACCTCTTTGCAACTCATATCCACATGTGGCACAAGATTGCACGTCTTTTTAAACGAAATAAATAATGTATTCATTTAGCTTGGTCATGTAGGCTAAGACGGCATCGTCGGTGAAAATTCATTGTGACGTTTAAATGAAAAAAGAATGAGTCATTTTGGGAACAGTAATCCCAGATCCATCATGAATCAATAAGATTTTGCTTAATTTTTATATTCTTTTTTCCATACATGCTATATGTATACACACACATATATATATATATGTATATATATATATATATATATATATATATATATAAAGAGATGAGGCTTTGTTATTCACATCACAACAGAAATGTGAAGTTGTGTGTGACCGTCAGAGCGTGCCACTGGGAGTGTGTAAGAGACAGGCTCGTAGCCAGGCAAGGTACGGGGTTGGGGGAAAGATTTCATTCGGCGAAAAAATTCCCAGGGGAGCCAAATTTGAAAAATGTATGAAGTCAATGGCAACTTCAAACCTCTCTAGGTGGCGAAAATTTTTTACGGGGCTTCACCCCCCTTTTCTCCCTTGCCTACGGGCCTGGTGAGAGAGAGAGACAGTTAAAGTGTTGGACATTTTTTTGTGAACATTTGAACGCGCTAATTGTTAAGTAATTAGTTAAAGTTCAGACGTCAATTGGGAAATAATCTAACATTTTTATCAATTTAAGAATGCTTCTTGTTGCTTGGGATCAAGGCCGAAGGTCAAATGTAGGTCGAAGGCTTTATAAACCCCGCAGACGGCCGGAACGGCACTTCCCGAGTGTTTTAAACTGCATGTACCCAGCCGTGAAATATGGATCTCATGTCTGCAATTTCTCAATTTCTCAAAAAAAAATCAATCTATTAAAAATGTTAATATATGTTTCTAAGGGGAGTGCCACCATCGTTGGCCTGAAGCGTACCACAAAATTTCGGCTTTACAAACCCCCAGATGGCCGGAAACGGCACTTCCCGAGTGTTCTAAGCAAGTATATGTTCAGCCGCCACTTCAAAATTCTCCCCGCTTCTTGGAGCACTTGACAAATATTGGGGGGGCTGAACAAACCTTTAGCCCCCGCACTTTTTCATTTTTCATCACCGCCACTTGGGTTCCGCATTTTCTTAAGGGCGCAAAGCCCCTAAGCAAGGACCGGAGCGACCGAGCGGGTAGAGGGTGTGGTTCTTCCCCTCCCACCCCAGGGAGTTTTTGTAATTTTTACATCAAATTTGAGCGATCTGGTGAACACCTAAGCTGGGATTTTTGGACATTTTCAATCAAATGAAAACATGGAAAAAGCTTAGCCACAAAAATTGTAAAAGAGGGCCAACAACGGAGTAAAAGAGGTACCCATAGGCAGGGCAAATTCATCCTACAATGATATAATTGTTGAAGTGTAAAAAAAGTGAAAAAGAGAAATACACCAAAAATGTGTTTGTATTTTCCTGAAAAAGTATGGGTCATACTTAAATTTCAAGTGCCTTATTTGGGCCTAAATAGAAGGTTTATTACCTTGTATTAATGTTTTCTTTATTCCCTCGAGAGTTAGTGTGTGGCTGTATGAGAGTTACTGTACGAGTCAATGGGGCTCTAGAGAATTGTGCTGCCCTGAAACAAAACAGCCACTCACACGGCTTACATTGGCTAAACCAGCGGAATTGACCTTTTGCCCTGAAAAAACGCCAAAATTCCATTTCAATAAAAAAAAAATCAGGTTTGGGCGGGAGGGAGTTCGTGCAAACCCCCTGAACCCCCTGACTACGGGCCTGGAAGGTCGATTGACCTATAACCTAGGTAGTATTTTTCAAAAGACTTTCCAAACCGTAAGTCCAATCAAGTTCATATTTAGTGGGTATATAAATCACCATTGAAAGCAGTGTATGAGTAATTGCTAACGTCATAGACAAAAGAGTCAGAGGTCAAGGGCTAAATAGGCTTACCCATAATTTAATTACAGTTAAATCTGCACTTTCACCACTTGTCACCGGCAAAGAGGTTCAACTCACTGAATAACAAAAGCAAGATATTTCAAACAGTCAAATTCATGAACTTATATTGCAAGAGAGTTAATAGGATCGAAAATACATGTGTTCCTTACCCAATATTACCTACCCAACGTGCACAAAGAGATTCACAATGAGTACTTACATAATCAAATGAGAGCTCAAACTTCGTAACGTTCAACTGACCAAAAGAATCGCCTATACACAAAAAGTACGTATCCAATCCTAAATTCATTATAAACTTAACCTATTTTCCTTGCTTCATGACTTTGGTCTATGTGATTTAAGACACGCTATCCCAGAATTTCCTTCTTTTTTTGGAAGCGATAAACAAAACGCATGTACGGCGACGATTCGGCAACACAGATATACACCAAAACGATGGTATATGAATGTTCGAATAAAGTGATTTTAAGGGCAAAATTAATGTATATTCACTTTTACTCCTTCACTGGTCCGTAGAAATGGACTGTCTGTTGGGTCCCGAATCCTGGAAGCCTCTTTCTATGAGACAGCAGTGTAGGTTTTCATAATGGAACACCAAACTAAAATTAGAGCAATACTCAAATGTAGAGAAATAGATCAACAGGTTACCAAAAATTCAGGCAACGTTGTCCCATGTTGCCCTGTTCATACGGCGGTCCCTGCTCCGGCCTGCATACTGCCACACCTAACTTCCAACATACAACGTCCCTTGAAGGAGCAATGCGCCACTACATCCTTCATATTATGGCACAGAGCAACACCATGCTACTGTGTTTGCAAAGCACTTGTCAGCGCATCAGGTATTTTCGTTCCTTACCATACGCATACCTAGCTGTCTCCTTGTTGCCTCAGTCACTATTGGAACTAGAGGTAGACAAGCTCTACAGAATACGAAGACAACGTGACACTGGCTTCAACTGTGCCATTATGGTTAGTTATAATCTAGTGGAAACTTGGTTAAACCCAGTTAAATCCAGTTGTTCTAACACATTACTTAGACGGACAAAATTCAGCTGCCTAACCTATCTGAACATACCCTACCTAGCAGGAAGCTATGCAACCCATTCCAAGTTTATCCAAATTGGTTCACTACGGAAATTGGGCAAAACCCATTGAACCCAATAAAACTGAACAACCCAGTTCAACTGGGATTTGAAACAGGAAAATTTCATTTACGTCATTATTTGCATATGGGTAGGGCTACGTGGGAGAGGTCACTTAAGCATCAAATATTTAAAAAATGATTATATATTTAAATATTGTGCTTTTACTTGCTATGGGTCAAGGCCCAGAGGCGAACGTTTTTCAACGTGCTACATGCTAAATTTCAAATGCTAAATTTCAATTCTCAAAATATAATGGGCATGACTTTTTTCCCAATTAAACTGTCTCTGACCTCAAAAGAACTTTAACTCTCACTAAAACGACACAGATCTTTTCATTCAACGTAGGGTGTCTGCATGCCAGGTCATTCGATGTAAGCCTTTTTGAAATTCATGTTTACGAGTTCTTTATAGGTTGGCTTTTGTGACATACATGACCTTTGAAATTAACCTCTGTGAAAAAAGAGGCTTGTCGAACTTAAAGTGGAGCATCCATATGCTTACTATTATGTCCTTAAGGACCTCGCATAATCTTTAAGCTCCAATAAAAAAATAAGGTTATTCGTCTCAATATGGCAAATTTATAAGTAAAAATTAAATCTATTCAATTTATATTTTGAAAACCTTGTTCACAAGGTTTTCGACTTTTGACGTCAAGTGACCAGGCATTAAATTTGACCTCCAATAAAACGATAAGGTTATTCTTCTGAAGATTACATATTTATACATATTCATTATTTATTAATTATATTCTGAAAACTCCTTTTTAAAAAATTTTGGTATTTGATCTCAAGTGAATTGAAATGATTTTTAACCGTTACCAAAAAATTTAGTGATTTTGCTGAATGTGCAAAATATGCATCCTATCTCTGCTTTCTTGAAATACCTTGTTTACAAGCTAAGCGTCCCAAACATACCAACAGACAAAGCACACTATTGGTTCGTGATTGCCGATATTCATTTTGTATTCGAACAAAAGGTGATAAAACCAAAAATTACTTTGAAAAGACGAGAAACAACAAAAATATTTTCGGAACTGATCAACTGGGACGTCAAATGTTAAAAGCGAAAGTTTATGTAATTAAATTTGTCTCATAAACTCTTCCTAATGTAAGTCGGATGGAACTGAAATTCAATTGATGTCTATCGGGACATGCCGGTGGAATTTTGTGGAATGGCATGGATGACTTAACAGGTCAAAAATAAAGTGAAATGTGACTATCAAAAATGTGCATTTATGTTTCTCTGATAGACTTTCTCCTTATTAGTTATTCCAAAATTCATTTACCACAAAATTTGTGTTGCATCTTTCACCTTAAACATTCCTTATCAAGTATTATGTCTTTCTTTAACAGAGAAAACATCCCAATCCCATGTAGCCACAAGAGACGTTGGAGAGGTGAGGATAAAATCCCAATAGTAACTTATACCTCTGAAAGATATCAATATGAAATGAAGTGGACAGCTCTTGCATGCATAGAATGGTTTCATTAATATGTTTATGTCTTCATCAGAAGTCATCTTACTGAGGATCAACTACTTTTCACCAACACAGACCTTATTCTATTTACTACACGTCAGGGCCGGATTTGAGCATGGGCCAGCAGGGCACTGGTCCCCACTCTAAGGGGTCCCCCACAAACAAGGTTATCATAGGGTCATCGGGAGACGCCGTACAGCTGAAATTTAAATATCTTCACACATGAGCCCCCAGAAGTTGTGTATTGTTGGGAGGGTGTGGACAGAGATGAATTTAAAGGGTGGGTATTGGTCTCTTATTGCTAATAAATTAGATATCTTTTAGTCTCATCGAGAAAGTTGGGGAAAACTACATCGCTAAAATTTTCGCGCACTAACTAAACTGACAGGTAATTAACAAAATGAAACAAAGATAAACAGACGAATATTATTGTAGAGCTCGAAATATCGATACTCTCACACGAATAAATGAATTCGGCTGATTTCCCGCTTTCACTTCAGCCAGGTTTCACTAAATTTGGGAGTTGGAATTTCCTGCGCCCTTCCAGGGTAAGACACCGTGTGAAGTCACCCCTGAGTCGGGGAAAAGAATGAAGTTGGTGTTGCGGAATAGTCTGAGAATCGAAAATATTGTGATCACAAAACAGATGTAATTCCAACCATGACGTTCAATATTCAGAATATCATGGTCACAGGTTTTAGACGCGTTTTTTGTACAATGAAGAAATAATTAATATTTTTACTCTCTATGAGTTATCCTAATACCATCACTGTTGACCAAATGGGTATAAATTTCCCTAACGAAGCTCAAATAAAGTTTTATAAACAAACAATAAGACAGAAAATTTTAGCACGCTCTTTACGTAGTTAACAACACGGATTTAGTGCTGAGCGCACAACCATGGGGACATAAACCCCTTACTGGCCTACCGAGAAAATAAAATGAAAAAAAAAAATCAATAAAATCAGCAATGTACAAGCCTGTGATGTCGTTCCATACTCGGGAAAAAAGTGAAAAAAGGAAAAAAGATTTAGGAGG
Organism: Holothuria glaberrima; assembly: GCA_009936505.3. NCBI lineage: Eukaryota > Metazoa > Echinodermata > Holothuroidea > Aspidochirotida > Holothuriidae > Holothuria > Holothuria glaberrima. The sequence goes on from WURT03104535.1 coordinate 14,163, forward strand.
TGTTTCCATCCAAAATTTTCGTAAACGCTTCGCGCCAACCAATGTTTGAGCACGGCTTACGTGCTGTTCTCCATTTCTTACTGAAGTCACAAAGGTGTCTCTTTTTGCCCAAACCCTAGATTCACGCCTGAATTCTTATGCTCTGCTCCGAGAGTGTACCCCCTCCCCCAAAAAATCCTTTTCGACAAATCTTAGTTGCTCGGCCATCACCCTTTGCTTTGCATCAGTTTACTCAACATGACATCCGAGCAAGGTCTGAAAATTCAGACCTTTTTACTTCTGAAATAAAATCGTCCCAAACGCTATATGGCTAGGTCCTGGCAGATTAGTCTCAATTATTTTCGTTACTTTTTTACGGTTCTGTAATGCAAAGGAATTAATTCCAACAGGTAGAATGCACCAAATTGCACCTTGTTATTTTTATGAAAAAAATAAAAAGCTTCATCCACAGGCCACTACCCTGCTTTAGTAGTTCTTGACAATCTAACCCCCCCCCCCTCCCCACATTCTCAGGCAAATCCTGGATTCGCCACTACGATGGTAGATCTAGCTTTTAGCCTAAAATTGTCGAACATTTATGGTCTGTATATATGCGCCCAGCCGCTGAAGACTAAGGTTAATGCGTATAGCCTTATCTATCATATCAGGTCTTTTTTTAAAAGAGCCAAACCCCCACATAGGTTCTTCCACAGGCCCCCGCATTCGTAAATCCCTCCCTGCTATTTGTTAAGATACCTAGAGACAATTAGTTTCCTCATATTGCAAAATTGGGCTTTGTAATCTACCTAGGTGCCCTTTTTCAACTGCTTTACTAACGAAAATTGAGTATTATATTGATGTCACTTTATCATTCTTAGCTAAATATTTACGGTTTATTTCAGGAGGCAAGAATGCTTGAGACTGCTTCTGTTGGTAAGTATTGTTCCTAACGTAAATGTCTCCAATGAAATATTGAATGGATAATAATAGACGGTTATACTGAACTTAGTGTAAAAATAGGTCTAACGCTATTCAAGCTGTTGGTGCAAAAAATTACGTTACTTTTCATCTTGTTACAGGGAAAAAAGACGAATTTCTGCAACAAATCAAAGAAACATACACATACATGTGCGTTGCAATTCCACCAATCCCGTGTTCGAAAGACGAATTGTTCCTTGTGAAAGACGTATTTGTAGACCAATGTATTACATTCAAAGATTCAAACGGGGGTTGGGTCGGTCTAGAAACATATCACAGTGTGTTCATGGATCACAGGATAAATTCAAAAAGACTACTTTTGGAAGGGGAGCCAGGATGTGGAAAATCAACAGTTACTTTCCAGTATGCTTATGACTGGTGCAACTCCATTAATGACTCTCCTTTAAAAGACGTAGATATATTAATTCTTCTACGACTAAGTCAATTAGGAGGTGTTGCTTCAATTTATACAGGTATCAAACAGTTTCTTCTACCGAGAGAGTCAGCACTGACGGAAGGGGATATAAAAAATATTTTGTGTACAAGTAACTCAGTTGTTATTATACTTGATGCATTTGATGAGTACCCGGATCAGGAAAGTACAACATCTGACGTCATAAGGATTATATCCAGAGAAATATTTCCTGATTCCATAGTACTTCTAACAACCAGGCCATCGTGTCTACCACAGATAGTTTCACCATCAACAAAAAGACTAAGGTTAAGTGGTTTTACTAATACGGACCGTAGATATTACATACGCAAAGCAGTGGATCACAATGAACAAACTATAGGGGAAGTTGAAGGATATTTTGAAAAAAACCCCATCTTGGGCGATCTTTGTCAGGTTCCCTTCATTTTCGTCTCACTTGCACATATGATGCATGAACAGTGGCATTTTAGAAATTTAAAATCGGCTACGATTTTTTTTCGTCAAATGATAACGTGCCTTTATCATCACATGAAAAGAAAAACTCAAGATGTGTATATTTACAACGATCACTTGCTGGTAGAAAAGCACGATAAACTTAATGTTATAGCTTTTAAAGCCTTGAATGCAAAAAGAAAAAAGAAATTGGTGTGGGGAAAAGAAGAATTGTGTAAAGAATTAGGCCAGAAATGCTATGATCTGTACAAAGATATGGGAATTTTAGTCGAAGAAGAGGTTTGCGATATCACTGATGAATCCTCTACTCTTAAATCAGATCATAAGCAATATAAAAAGGTGGTAAAATTTTATCATAAACTTTTCTACGAATGGTACGCCGCTCATTACCTCAGTGACTACATTCAACAAAATCCTACTCTTGATTTGAAAGAGTGTCTCCGAAATCTTCATCCAGTAAATGTTGAATATCTTTATCGATTTTCATGCGGCCTCAACCCTTATTCTGCCGAAAAGATCATCCAATACTTGGCAGAAATAGAAGGTGGTGACAAGTTTGCAATACTCTGTATTTTGGAACAAACAGGAAACAATGAAAACATAATGGGAACAATTCAAAAGCTGTGTTCGGAGGGTGTGATAATCAGTGCTCACGACAGTCTCCTGCTACAAAGGTCTTCTATGGAGCTACTAGAAATAGCTGCTAGAAATAAAGTAAGTGGTAGTTTAATTTTCTGAAGCTTAAGTACGCAGGTTCTAAATGCAGCTATAGACCCTTTTCAACAGCAAATACAAAGGAGTATGGGAAAAAGTTTTGGTACGCGTCGTTTTTGGCTACATTAAAATGTCACTGATATAAACGACCCACACCAAAACTCTATCTCATATCCTTTGTGAAAGTTGCTATTTGAAAAGGGGTCAATTGGAAATTTCAGCATGGGAATGACGTCAATGGTTGTTCATTTTCCCGAGATTAATGCGGAAAGATAGCCCCACCCACTCCAAGTTTAATTTCCCGAAGCTTATCTACAAAAGAATTCCAAGCTGCTACCAAAAATATTAGCTAAGAATATATATTGTAGAATGTTTACCGTCGTTTGCCCACTACGGCTGTAAAACCAGTAGCTTTGGGATAATTTCTTTACAGTATCTTATTACTGATTGAATACTCCGGACGTACAATTTCTTGTATGGACTTCTAGTGTTCGAAGTGTTCGATTGAACCTCTTTACAAGAAGTATATTGGCTATACAATCATTCAAAAAACAAAAATGAGAAGAAACTTTCCTGTTAAGTGACGTTTCCTATGTCATGCTACGTAAATGTCCATACTTTTTTAAAATTTTACATTAGTTATTGTTGACATTTTTGCTTTCAATAGACGAGTTCGGAAATTGTTTTCACACAAATCTTTAGGGGATGGGTCAAAGATGAAAAATTGAACCAATCATACAGGCGGTATAGCTGCCTTTGTGGGCCCACCGGAAGTACTAAACTTTTAGCAAACTGGCTAATTATTACCGGCCTTTCAGGAGGCCACACGATTATAAAGATGCAATGGATGACTTTCCTTTTGAAGTCTGTAATACACGTAAACTCTTAATGTGATGACAATTGTCATGTAACACATGATCATTAACTTCATCAAAATTTATAACTTTTTAAGAACATCTTACAAGACTAACTTTTCGCAACCTTTTACCGACCATCTTTGTGCTGATTTAAAGTTGCCGATCGCAGGAATTTTAAATCTGTATTGGCTGTATTCTTTGTCCCTTGTCAATAATAATATTCTTTCTGTTGAATGTTTGGAAGTTGTTTTGACATGCTTCCTTTAGCACGAGCGTATTTTATAAGAACATTACTTACAGCCAAAAACTGCTCCCTGTTGAACTACATAATAAATTTCTGCTTTTTGGGAGGCAGTAACGGATGTGTCCCAGGTCTTCAATTCGTTGTCATAGAAAACAATGTTCTCTTATCCCTGGTGTTATCCAAAGGTGATGGAAACATTTACCTACCAGACGTGCATCTCTCTGCAAGAATAATGACAATTTCTTCTTATGAGGAGTCTTTTGGGTCTCTTTTGTGGCGCCTTTATGACACTTTATCTTAGTGTAGACCATAGAATTAAACTACAGGTATCGGCACACCGGTGCCAAGAAAACATGAAGCTAGAAAAGGCTGCATATTGACATCTCATCATGAAGTAAAAGTGAACAATTACCTTTTCACACAGATTACTATCAAGATGTTACAACTGCACAACTGTTTCAAATCAGTGGACTTTTCTACATCAACTCTCAACACAACCTCTGGACTCGCCCTGTCTTCCAGGATCCCGGTCGAGAAGCTAGAGCTACGAACGTTCAACAAGAGAACGAACGACGATGAATACATTAATATTTTAAAGTTTTCCACAATGTGTCCATCATTAAGTCTTCTCGAGTAGGTCTCCGATAAAGAAGTTTCTAATCTAATTTAAACGCTTGTAGAATAACTTTGCACATTTCTGCAATCCATCTCTATAATTTTAAATTTTTCATATTTTGAAAAGAAACGTCGCAAGTTTGAACTTAGAGTGTACCTAAAGTCTAAAACGTCAAAAACTATGTTGCAAAACTTGAAAATGCATCCCAATGGTCTAACTCGCATCTCCATATGACATTCCTGAGCTGAAATAAAACTTTGAAGTTTGCTCACTCAATTTAAAATGGTCGATTGCGCAATAATTTGTGATATCATTCTTGTACTACTCAAATTACTGTATTTGTATTTATTTGTTATTTCAATTCACTGCACCTTGTACCACAAACGTGACCATTGTCTTACTGTTGTAGGGTGACTTGGCTGTATATTTTTATATTTCATCTCACTACTCATATGATAGCATGAAAAGCGAGATAGACCATCTAAATTCTACCCTCATTCGTGTGGTGGTTTCTTTGAAATGTATGAAGATGGATTTTATTTCTTTCATTTTCTTATAGTTTCGTCTGTAATAAAGTACTGTAACAGATAAGGTTGACGGAGCTATCAAAGGAGTGTGCCGAGTCCAAAAATTTCATTTTTCTGCAACCTTTATCGTACCTATTCATGGGGATTTATTTAACATTAAATATCCTTTTTTTTTGTTCTTTTAAAGAAGCGTGTTATAGGACTCATCCTCATAAGACTAGACTATTTGTTTGTACTTTCATTTATTTTTTTATTGCATAATAAATGATCCACAACAGTATGGTAAAGTATCGTTATTAGCAGTATTTTAACGGCAAATTATCTCACGAACACCCATGAACTCTTGACAGGTTTTACGGTAGTCCACCTCCTGAACAAATCAACGATGAGGCTATTTTATCTAATCTCAGTACAAAGAATGTTAGAGGTTAGTGGAATATTTCTTATTTTTAAGAGTGTGCCTCTGATTTCTTTCGAAAAGCTTTGGATATTAAATTTACATAGACGTTCGTATCTGTTCTAAATTAACGACTGAGGGTACGTTAGTAAAGTAATTGCTCAGAATTTTTTTTTTTTTTGTCTTCACAGTCAAGTATTACGGATCATTTTTAGACTCCCCAGTATATAACCTAGACCTGAAAGGTCAATGGGAGGTGAGTTACTCCTTTGTCGGTATAGTTAGTAAGTTAGTTAGTTAGTTAAGTTGGATGAGGTTTTACGGCTCAGATTGCGACTAATTGGTTTAAGTCGGGCCCGCCACGGCCATTTTCCAGTTGTGGCTCACTGGCTTGTTTTGCCTACTGAATTGATAATGCAGCGCATCAAGTACAATGGCACAAGTTAGGGCGCAACTTCTATATGTGTAACAAGTGAAGATGAGTAGATAGGGTTGGAATAATTTGAATTGAAGATAATTACATATCAAATCAAAAAGAAAAAAAAAAAGGATAAAACTATGTCTGTAGACTGTGCCGTAATCAAGAGACGGCATATCGTGATGAAATTAAATCTCAGACGATGACGAGGCAAATGACCTTCACAAGGTTAACATCTCAAAACGCATCAAATAATGAAGCCATGAATACTTGAAAAAAGCTCTCGAGTGATTCGCCTTATTTTTAGCTCCAGAAAATCTTTCATTTGCCAATTCATATAACTAAATAGGCATTCAAAGGCAGGGAAACATTTGCATATAACTGTTATGCCAGAAATTTAGACGTATTCTCATTGTTTGCAGGTTTATTTTTAATTCATTGTGGCTATCACGTTAAGTAAATATAGACACATTCCCACTCAAAAGAGACCGTTGACATCTTTGGTTTTTTGTGGATCAATCCCCGCCTGTATGGTACTGTTGTGGAGTAGTTAACCAATGCGCATTACAAAATGATGACCGGATTAAATTTGAGCCTAAACTCCTATCCGACCCCTCAGTCTACGTAGCTCTCAAAATTGCTGAACTGACAATCGAAGACGTCAATAGATATGTTCACTGTTTACGACTTTTCTTGCACTTCTGCAATAATTTAGATAATACATACATGCATCCAGTCAATGTGTTTAATATTTTACACACATCAACTTTAAATTTTCTACCATGAACGAACCTGGTTTACTCTGTAAACAGAGAAGGAAGGCACATCTTTAGGCAGGACTAAACTGACCAATAGATCCAACCAGCTATGGTCCTTGATTCTTATAAAACCACAGTTCTAAATCTTGCGGTTTCGTCGTTAACGTATACTGAGATTTCAATAATTTCTTTTTCACACCTCTTCATGCAAACTAGTTTCAAACAAAGTTATGATAGATGTTATGATGCATGATATCACCCTTACTCGCTTTTCACAAAGTTTTGTACATCACTGGGCTGTAAAGCCCTGGAACTCTTTACTAGATGCTTTTATATCTACGGCAGGTATGTACTCATTACGGGGAAAATAGTAAAACATACCATTATGCAATGATTAGATTTATATATAATTATTAATCTTTGTTATATTGCCGTGATTACTTGACCTAATATTCATAGATGGTACCGTACTTATGAACTGTCCAGTGAGTAATTTGTGATGGGAGGGGCAAGAAAGGGTGCTGTAATTAGGCCCAGCTTTGTCGAGTTATACATAGGCTGACATTGCCAATATGCTGCCTTTTTTATTTACCGTCTGCTTGACTTGTTTGTTTGTTACTAGCGAGAATAAGTTTCGTTAAACCCTGGATGGTTTTTATGCTTACTTCCATCACATTATGTTTTCATATCTTTTCATGTGGTGTTTTACCTGTGTATTATACTTGAAACACATGTTGTGGAAAACAAATGAATGAAACGAAATAAATCTGAGCAAAAGTTCTTCGCGGTTTTCTGTTCGTAATTTCCTTCTCAAAGCAAATCTTTCAGACCCCATACATTGGGTTGCAAAAGTCAAGAGTTGTATGTATGGTAATGTACATGAAAAAGTGACTTTTTACACTGTCGTTATTTTACAGAGAAATTGCGATGGAGTACAATGTACAGAAGAAGACTTCGGACAAATGGTATGCATATACAGCCTTAAAGTTTATATTTATGTTGATTATCAATAGAATAACTCCATTATTTGAATCAATTCAAGTACTATAACCTCACTGACATACGAAATAACTTGTCATAAAAATATGTTGAACAATATTTTCCATCACAAATATAACTGACTGTAGCTAAAGAAATTTTTTAAGAGGTCATAGTTTTGCAAGAAATAACAAAAATTAATATATGCCTTTGGTATAAAGGTATACATATCCCCCGTATCAATACTACAACTTATTTATAGGTACATATGTGTTTTAGATAGATTAGTTTGTAGAAATGTTGTATCTCAATGTTCTCTTTGGGATATCGTTTCTTTTGTTACAACAGGAATCAGATTGGAAAAGAGGAGATAGGGATGTAGACGAGATCAGAAGAATAGTAAGTAAACAAAAAAATAACGTCAAACTTTACACAATCTCAAAAAATCTTGAGTTAACAATAACCCAAGTTGCGCACATATGTTTTGAAATAAATGGCAAACATGGATAATTAAGTGAAATATAATCGCAAAAGCTTATTAAGTAATTGGTAAGTTAGTAAGTCATTGGTAAAATCGTCTTTTTAAGATGCGCTTTTAGCTTCGCAATGTCTTAAATATCTCTTGATATGTGTCAATTGCCACAAGTCAGGCGAATCAAGAGATGTTCCAAGTCACCATGTGATAAAGATTCATCTCAAATCTGTGCAATAAATCGAAAAACACTTCATCGAAAACCGATTTGAAACATCTCTAAAGTGTTGCATATAACTGTAATTTAAGATATAATTAGGAAAACCGCAAACATCAACTCTTCCCATGAGACCGCTTGAATTTTCGAAAATGATACCTATCACTTTTTAAGTGAAACACAAATATTTTGATTTCTTTATCAAATTTATAAAGCCCCTTGACACTATAACGCCACGGTAACATGAAAGTATAAGATTATTTTGGGTGAATCATTACGAAATTTAAACAACTGTGCAACCAATAGTGCCATGTTGTCCACTACATTAGTCTTGTCAGGCTTTAGAATGTTGATGAATGAAATGATAACGAGCAGTATAAACGTGTAACATGAGTAAAAACTTGTGCAATAGATAAACGTCTTTATCACGTGACTCTTTTGTTAAGAAGGGATCGTTTGTTGACACAACCATGTATGCCTTCTCACTGCTGACTCGTTTAAAGAATGATTTCTGAATTATGTTTGCTCATCATGCCTGCCATGACTTAAATCAAGATGGACGACACCAACATCTTACTTATTATTCCCAGAAGACAGAAAAACATTTATAGTAATAAGTCTCAATTTTCTTTTTTTCAGATTAATGAGTATAGAAACCAACTCAGGTAAAACAATTTTAACTGTATTAAATGTTACATGTAACCAATTACACAGGTACTTATAAGGCTCATATAACTTTACGTATCTTTAATTTTGGAGAAAGAAAAATTCGTTTGATCCATGTTTCTGATGAAAACTTCAAGGTGGACATATTTCCATTTAGATCCCATTTCACTGTCAAAAAGTTAAAAAGTTTTTTTTTAAACATCCTCGATTATAACATCATTAGTTGAAATGCAGAAACGACGGTCTCACATATGTGACCGTTTCAAGGCACTCTGGACACTTCCAAGTATCATGAATTTGGTCATTGCAAAATGACGTTAAGGCAAACGATTAAATATGATTCATTCTATGGTTAAACGGAGTACTGTTAAAGCCATCTTAACTTGCATTTACCCCTGGATATGTTCAACGACTTAATTACAAAGGGAAACGACATTTGTAGGGAATATGTGATATGCTAAACCTCTGCATATTTCGGCTTGAAAACCGAAATCTAAAAGGACTAAATATAAATCCCAATGTGGCTACATTTACTAGAAGAGTAGATGACAAGATGACGATGACGACGACGACGATGAAGACGATGATGATGTTTATAATATTTAAATTTAAAATAACAGTAATAATTGATAACGTTTACATCATGAACATATTTATCGTTAGTATAATTCTACTTTTGTATTATACTTTAGCCCAATGTTGTTGCTGTACTATTTTCGGGCCAGAGCGCACTGTCCCGGAAGAATTTGTAAGACTGACTAACGCTAATCCTAATCCCTAACTAATCGCTAACCTTAACAAAGCATACAATCGATACAGTACAACACCATCAGTCAATCAGAAAATTTCTTTTGAGAGAGTGCGCATCAGCTGCTATGTTCCCCATTTCTATATTGGTACTGCCTTGTATTGATATTTAAGATGTCGGCGGAAAATAATTTTCCGTTTTTAAAATGAACATAAATCTACCCTCCTGCCTACCTGCCTGCCTGTCTGTCTGTCTGTCTGTCTGTCTGTCTGTCTGTCTGTCTGTCTATCTGTCTGTCTATCTGTCTGTCTATCTGTCTGTCTATCTGCCTGTCTACCTGTTTGAGTGTATGTCTGTAAGACTGTTTGTCTGTGTGTCTGTAAGTAAGTATGTCTGTCTGTCTGTCTGTAAGTAAATCTGTCTGCTTGACTGTCTGTCTGTTTGTATGTCTGTGTGCCTCTATGCCTGTCTGTGTGCCGGTCTGTAAGTCTCTTTCTGTCTGTAAGTCTGTTTATTTGTCTGTCTGTCTGTCCGTCTGTCCGTCAGTCCGTCTGTTTGTCTGTCTGTTGACTTGATATGAAGTATTAGCCACTAGAAAAAGTTGATGTAGGTTAGAAACTGGGCCGTGAAACCTCATCTAACTAACTAACTATTTAACATGAATTTCCATTTACACAGGTCATCTGCCACAGAAGGAAGTGTCATGTCTGGTAACATCAATAACGATGACAGGATTCAACATGGCGAAGAAGACGATGATATAATGGCAAAATTGAGGATCCACAGGGACAGAGAATAGAATATTTTGAAACAAGGGTTAACATGGGATATCATCACTTCCCTTAACTATAATATACTTGTAAAGTTGTAAAGCACGCAATGATTACAGGAATGTGTAATTGAATATAAACATAAACCTCTACCTTTACATAAACCTTTACCTTAACATAAACCTAAACCTTAAGTACGTAACAGATCATGTGATATAAGTTGATACACCGAAAAGATTAGGTTGCTGTCATACAATCACAACGTGTGACTAGTTGCGATTTTTTTTTTTTTTTGAAAAAAAACTTGATGTACTGCTAGTTGCAAAGTAAAGCTCCCAGAAGTGAGTTTGACCAAGCCAAATTACGTGTTTAGATAGCTGCATTCTTCCAAATTCTTCCAAAGGTTGTAAACAGGACTTTGAGGGTAACAAGAATGCCCAAAGGTTTAGGGATTCCTTGTAGAAAGAGGGTGATTTGTTGGACTGAGGTTACCTAAGTGAGTTATTCTAAATGATCACATTTACTACTATTTATACAGATATCCATCATGATGTAATTGTTCGGTACAACTCTTTGCCGACAGAGCCGCCTGCACAAAATAACCGGCAATTATTAGAAAATTTTGACCTTCCTGCTCTTCTCCTGAGCATTGGGTTCTCTTTAGCTGATGTCACACCTGGGTTGTCACACATTCGTAGCGACTAGGTGAACATAAAACTTTGTCCATTCGGTGGGCGTATCTTCACCGAGCTCTACCTTCACCAAAAGTCCCACGGTCTTACCGTATCTGCCAACGGAGCAGTTGCCGGTTGATTTATGGGGCAGCAAGGGACAGCTTGGAAAATAAAACAATGAGGCTAATATTAAGTGGTTTGGTGCTTCAGTATATTACTTTGCCATCGAGGGTCTCAGATATACTTTAACGGCACAACTTATACGGCTGTAGAGCGCACTGATGAGTTACTGCTACTTGAGTGAACTTCCTCTTCTTCAAAAGTTTTGTTTACCTTTCCCAACCAAATGGATTCGGACAACCTTCCAATCTTTTTCTTGCGTAGAAATATCTTATAAGTAACAACTTCAAATTTCAGATGTGCTAATAAGTCTGGGTCGGGTGATGCAGTGTCCTTTTCACGAGGAGGGATGTGAGGGTAAGGGAAATGTTACGTTATTTCGAATGACCTAGCGCTGGAGCAATGTATATACAGAAAACACAACAGAATCGACGATTAAATATTACGTAGGAAATGCAGTCCGGCAGTTGAATGTTATTAGAGAGGGGTCGTACAAGATTGACAGGTCACATGGAAGTTTGGCAACAATACCTGTATGAATAAGAAATGAAAGGTAAACGATTTTTATTGGTTCAAAGCAAATATTTCTCCACATTAGTTAGTAGCGAACGTTTTGTGCGGGTGCACTGAGTCTGAGATATAAAATTAGGCCAGCAGTGTAAAACTTGTTTTTAAAACCATCGACTAAGTAGTTTGCAGCATCAAGAGCAGCCATATAGATCGTACAGTTTTAACGAAAACCGAACTGTGAGGTAGAGAGCATGCTACTCTTATTTATTAAATTAAGTAAACGATTGTAAAACAGTTTTTGTAGTACTTTTGAAATGCGTGTTAAAATGAAATTGGTCTGTAGTTGGAGGTTAAACTTGTATCGCAAGCTTTGAATATTGGAATTTCTATTGGCAACTTTGGTTTTATCTAGACTAATACCGTTCGCCTGAGAGCGATTAAAGATGAAAAGGCAGAGGTTTATTTATTAAAAAAGATGTCCTGTTCCGGATGAACATGGGGATATTGTCATTTCCTCTAGCACAATATTTAGGTAAACTGCAAATAACAGAAAATATTTCTGATGAATCTGTTGGAAAAAGAAATAATGAGTTAATGACCCCGTCTTCTTTCACGAAATAACGTAAAGAAATTGAGTATTTAGGGATTTTGCTAGGACGTTTAGTGGCAATGTTCGAAAAATATTCATTGAAGGTGGTAGCAATTTCAGCGCCATTAGTTAACGTTTAGCTATCAAGCTATCATAATTATTGCTAGATAGAACTTTTGTGTAATCTTTAGGCTTGATGAGATCATTTGCATTCTGCCACGTTTTAGTTAAATTAGACTTGTTATCCTCAAAAAGCTTTTTACAGTAAGATGCTTTTGCTTCCTTGATAAGTGAGGTAAACCTATTTCTATACATTGTGTACTCTGATTTATTACCGGGAGTAGCATGTTTATTACAAGTTTTATAGACTTTTTTTTAGTGCTAATTGATATGGTCATCCAGGGAGAGCGTTTATTGCTGATCTTATGCTTAACAATTTTAGTGAGCAGTGGCGTAGCTAGGATTTTTTCCGGGGGCAAGACCTAAAAATTTCCGAATTTTCATCTGAAAATTTCCGAATTTGTCTTCTATACTACAACTCAGGTTGAATGGTTTACATTTCCCAAAGAATAGTAAACATACACAGTATTATACATATGGATATGCATTTATGTAATACTTACTACACATGCAATTGTGAATGCAGGCCTTAAAATCATTTTTCCACTAGGGCTTTGTAGGGAAGTATAAGCTTGAAACAATCGCCGAGCGAAGCGAGGCGCCAGTTTATTTTTTTCTTCTATTTGAAACTGAAGCCTCAAAATCCATTTACTTACCCAATTGTGTTGTATTAACTTAATGTTTTTCTTATCTTTTTATGTCGGGAAGTTTATTTATTATCTTCAAAGCGTTTTCCAAGTCAATGATCAAAGATATTTGTTAAGTCTATAATCAAGGAATTCTTGACAATTTATTGTGACCCGTAAAGTACAGGTCATAGTAAAAACCATTTAGGCCTAATACAGTGACCATAATCTTAAATATTGTATTCACACATTACCTTCACTGAGAAGTAGAAGAAAACGATATTTATAAGTAATAACCGTATATAGTCTTATTGAAATAAATTCTATTGAACAATAAAGTTTCATTTGATGCCGAGCGTACGCGGGGGAAAGAAAACTTTGACATATTTCACGTTTTGCTATATTTTGCCATATATAAGAATTATTAGATGCCGAGCGTTGCGACACAAAGAAAAAATTATATAGATTACTAAATTTTGCTATTATTTGCTAAATATAAGATTTATCAGATGCCGAGCGTAGCGAGGCAGAGTAAAATGTGATATATGTCATTACATTTTGCTATATTTTGCCATATTTAAGTTCTGTTAGATGCAGAGCGTAGCGAGGCTAAGAAAAACTTGATATATTTTATTACAATTTGCTATAACTTTCTAAATGTAAGGTTTATTGAATGCCGAGCTCAGCGAGGCAAAGAAAAATTTGATATATTTCACTACATTTTGTTATATTTTTCGGAAATTTTTACCCTTTTTCGGAAATTTTCTAGTGTTTAGCTATGTATCGGATATTTGAAAATTTCCGATTTTTTTTTCAATTCCGAGCCGGGGGAGAGGCGACCGCCCCTCTTCCCCCTGTAGTTACGTCACTGTTATTGAGGCAATGATTATTAAAGATTTGCTAGTTAGATGTTTTACGGCTCAGTTTATAACTAATTGGTTTAAGTCGGGCCGGCTATGGCCTTTTTTCCAGTTGTGGCTCATTGGCTGTTTTCATTACTTCATTGCTCATGCTGAGCACCAAGCACAATGGCAGTAGATTATTGAAGAGTGTAGAAATACAACTTAAGAAATAATCATGCACCAAATTTACATCCCGAACTACATAAACATCGCTCCAGTCACAGTCACTGAGCTTAGCTACAACGTTATCAATAAACCATTCATAAATACTTTTTGCGAATGCTGGACTCTGCTTGGTCAGTTACCCATGTTCAAATCCAGTATAGAGACAAAGTGTACGGAGAGCAACATGTTTGGACTGAAATTTTGTTAACACAGCCATGATCTAGTAGACGTATAACAGGTACAATGGTACTTAAGTTTAACTGCATTTTTTGTTCCTGTTACTGTTTATTGAAAATATAAATGCTTAGACTGACAGTGGCCTATAATGTGTCATTCATGTTTAGGCAAATAATCAGCTCCTACAGGCGATATTCCTGGCTGTTCCAGAGAGAATTAGCAAAGGGGAATACCACCGTGATAAGGCTCCTAGTCTAATTTCAGTGGGTCAAAACATCGTCCGCTTGTTTTGGTACATTTTTGATAACTGCAGGCGATCAATACAGTCGAAAATGGGTGAAATACCAAAGTTTGATGTCAGTTTGATCGATGTGATAAGATAATAATGTTACCATACATAGGAGAGTACAGAAAGTACGCCTAATAATGACCCTGATATCCTAAGACAGACCTAATACAGGCACTGGTGAAGGCGATCTGAACAATTGTTTTCATCACAAAGACCCCTGGCAAACACACCCTAAAAACCATCCGCATCTTAGCCTAGGATACTGAGAATTAGGAGACTAAGAAGACAATTAGGGACTCATACTGACCTTAAAAGGCAACTCACGATACCAGAAAAATGACGATGGCCATGTATCATCTGTGCAGTAAAGTTTAAAGACAACATCAAAAATCATCCAGAGGATTCCAGATGTGACTTTCAACGTAACGCTATAGCCTAAAACTGTTCTTCTCTAGGGCTTAAGCCACTCCAGTCTCGACAGGAAGACAGTAGGCCTAGGCTTTCATTATTCTCAGGGCATAAATGCACATCAAATTGAACATCACATCTTTTAAGTTAAAAAATATTCCGTATCGCAAATCGAGACATGTCCGATTGCTTGCAAATGAAACTGCAATCTCAGATGAAGTTCCTAAAACAGTTTGTCTTCAAACTGTGACGTTACTCAAATGACTGAGTCAACGTTTGAAAACTTCTTAGGCCTAACGCTTGTCAGGCTAAGCTTAACGTATCGTAATGCTTTCCAACAACGTTTGCAAGCCGTACGTGAAAGATCAAACGTCAGCAAGATAGGATGTACGCTTGGCTACTATAAATATAATTTCAGTAGAACTGTAAACGTCTATACTTCGAAAGTAAATTGAACAAAAAACCACATTTAAAATATAAGTTTGCTCCAGATAATCCAAACAACAGCTCATTGGAAAAGGAACAATTAATTTTCTTAAATAAATATGACGGCCTGAGGAGTGTTTTAAACTTAAAAGAGCTATAGTTTATATATGCAGATATGATAAACGTACGTACGCGCCACACTGTACTTACATCATAGTCGTACACTACACGTAGCTAGCAGGCAGCTCATACTCAACGTTAGACTTAATTTCGTGTCGTTGAGCCTGCGAAACTTTAGGCAGCTTGCTAGAATAACTCATGATTAATGAAAAATTGCTAAAAAGAAGCTTTTTCGCTTTTTAGCTTCTCCAAAATTAAAGAATTTGTGAATGGGAATAAAGTCATAGTGCCCATGTCAATATAGGCTGATAGACCCTCGGCTGCACCTCGGGTCTCTCAGCCTATATGCGTGACGTCATAGCCTGTTCGAATCTGATATAGAGACAAGGGCACCATTGACTTTATTTCCTAATTCGAGCTAATCTCTCTCTCTCTTCAGATGAAAGTTGGTATTAGCGTTATGACTTTTATTGCAACACTGAGTACAATTGACCGGCAGGTGATGACTGACTTCACTTACAATAATACCAGGAGAGAGGTCTGAGCAAATGCTCATATAGAATATATTATCAATAAATGAAGTTTTTTGTCAGTTATACTAGTTGGCCTAGTAATTAAAGATCTTAAGGTAGAAGAATACATAAGATCCAAGAAACCAGAGGTGGCAGTAGTGAAACCGTACTTTAGAAGGCTAATTTTGAAATCTCCAACAAGAGAACAAGATTTTCGTTTAACTGAGATGACATTCAATAAATTGAAAAGATCTTTAGTGAAACACACAACCGAACTTTTAGATGCTCGATACATAACCCAACTAAACAAGGCTCCCTTGGTTAAATTATTTCTATAAGCGTGCATTCATAATGAGTGATATTGAGTTCTAGGTGCTTTTGTCGGTAAGACCGATATGAGTACAATAATGTGCTAAAATATCACACAACTGCATTTAAAGCTGACGTTGACTTCTCATTAGGCTGTGAGGCGAGATGAGTTGATTTTCAAGTAGCAGGAGGAGTTAGTTAGTTAGATGAGGTTTAACGGCCCAGTTTACAACCAAATGGTTCAAGTCGAGCCGGCCACGGCCTTTTTTCCAGTTGTG
>WURT03104547.1:0-12281 GCA_009936505.3 Holothuria glaberrima
TCTCTCTCTCTCTCTCTCTCTCTCTCTCTCTCTCTCTCCCTCTCTCTCTCTCTCTATATATATATATATAACGCAATTCCCTCCTTAAGGCGAGAGTATTTATATCTTCCTACCTTAAGGCGAAAAAAAATAAAATACATAGGCATTTATTTCCGACAACGTCCTCAAGATTTAAACAACGTTATTTCAATGGCCTGCCATCCGTGCGTTTTTACAGATATGTGTCCGTAGGTTTACCTTAAAATAAATCATTTTTCTATTCATACTCTGATAATTATCCTCTTATTTACTGTAACAAAATACTGGATTTGTTGCTGTCTATGACCACATGACACAGGTAACATATCATCAGTGTAACTTACCAAAACCAGCATACATCAAAAACAAAATCAATAATGCAAACTGAATTGAGTCCTTTATGCTTAACACAAAATTACTAGTTTTGTTAAAACATGCATTTAATATGCTTTGTTAAAAAATGCAGCACAGAATAACAAGACTGGTTGAAGCAAAGAAACAATTGTATATAAAACGGTGTAAATGGAAAGTATTTGAAATGCACAAAAGATTGACCTCCCCTAACAAAGAGTGATTACGTAAACAGACCACTTGTATTTTGGTCTGGCTAAACTGGTCCCTGCAGAAATAGTCAGCTACACAAAGACCTTTACTAAAGACAGTCTACCCTGTGGTTCAAACTCCAGGATGCACTTAAAAACTGTGTCATTTCACATAGAAAACCACTTGGTCTAGTTCACCTCAGTGGTCTTACAGGGCTTTTCATAGCAGGACCGAGGTAATGCTGATATACAGGGCCGTCTTAACACATGGGAACACTGGGCACTGGCTAGTTTGCTTTGAAAAGATGTAAATTTATGACACAGATTCAAAATCTGCAACTCTTTTTTTAACTATACCACCCTGGGGCAATTATTTGAAGCTCAACAAGTCAGTATAAGGTTTTATATTTAAAGTGTACCTAAAATCAAAAATTTTAAAAATATATGTAACAAAGTTTGAAAAATGAATTCAAATGGTCCAACTCCCATCTTCACATGACATTCCTAGGTTAAGATATAAAATGTTAAAGCTTGTTCACTCAATTTAAAATGGTACTTGTACTACTCAAATTACTTTCTTAGTTTTTCTTTGTTTTTTTCGAAAGCCAAGTCACCTTGTCTCAAAATAGGATCACTCTCATACTGTTATGGGGTGACTTGACTATAAAAGCCTTCTCCGTACAACATGCTATGCAAGAAAGCAGTGAACTTTTCAAGTTTATATATAAACATTTTAATTTTAAAAAGGAAACAAAGGCAGGTAATGTGAGTTGTACAAGAAGGACATCGCAGATTATTGCGTTGTCGACTTTTTCAAATAAAGTGAATATCTTTCAACATTTTATGTCTCAGCAATGGAATAAGCTATGAAGAAGGGAGTTGTATGTGTAGGATTTATTTTCCAACCTGTAAGCCATATATTCTTGTATTTCTAGACTTTAGGTACACTTTAAAGGGCCCTATATCATGCCCTTATATTATTGCCTTCTTCAGTGTGTTCCACTTGCATTTCAAAGAAAACTGACTGGCTCAATTGCTACAACCCACCTGTTTGGTAGCTGATATTGAAAATGAAGTTATTAGTTTGTACAGTGCTAATGACCTTTACAACAGACGTATAGGGCAATAGGAATGCCCGTCAAAAACAATGCTCTTACCTTGTTGTACAGTAAGTGTCCCACTAACACTTGGAGTGCAAGGGAATGTAAAATCCCCTGACCTGTCACAAAAAAGTGATTAAGTTGATCTACAGCCCTCTGCTCTCCACGCAGCCTCATTTGTCTTTCAAAAACCCATAGTTATAACCATAGTAGTATTCAGCTGCACAACAAATATAGTGGTAACAGCTCAGTCAGACTACCCAATACTTTTCAGAGTGTACTGATTTCATCATATCGCGTGTACATTTCACAATAATCACTTAAAGTTGATCTAGTTCAGTCAGGGGTTCTGCATGGTCTTCAAAGGACGGGTGCAAATAATGCACATATAAGGTTACCACATTGTGTATTAAACAAGCTACGAAAAACATGTATGATATCGAACAACTTTTGCACAATGACATCCGCTCCCCATGAGGCATAGTAAACAAATGATCCATTACATTTTGTTAGGTAGTTGATGTTTAACAATGTAGTAGAGTTTGAAAAGAGTGTTAATTGCTTTGACAAGAGAGGTTCAGGGCAATGGAAGTCTCTCAGATAAAAAGAAAAACTGCTTTGTCTTGCATGATGTGACTGTCACACAAAATCACTGTGAAGGGCTGGGGTCGGCTGTAGGTATCTGTTTACACAAATGTTTCCTACATCAGTTACAGACTGCTGGTTAAGAAAGAAGACACCAATTTCATAAATAAGTAATACTCCTTTCATATTCTGCAAAGGAACACCTACATTAATTAAAAACCATAACAAATTAGGTGCATGATAGGTCATGTACCAATGTTTTAAACTTGTGAAACCATCAAGTGATTAATGAAGCAGCGAGAACAGGTTGAGGATCCAGGTAAGCTTTTGTTTATTTATTTATTTTTTTTTTGCATGGACCAAAATGATCAAATCTAAAGCCATGTCTCAAAATTTCTTGGCCTTATGTACCCACCTACACAGCTTCCTAGAACATAATTGGTTATTGCCTCTTATAAACAGGCACCAATTTAATCATGCTATATTAAAAGCATTAGCACATGCATTTTAGTTCCAACTTAAATTAACAGACATAGGAATCAATGTTGTCTCCAAATTGTTTCCTCTTTTCAACTTTGGAACTACAGATGGCAACATGTTTGAGAGCATGCACCCATAACTTTTACAGATGCTTGCAGCAAAAGTAACTGTTTCACTTTCGCTAAACAACTGTTCATTAAGTCACATCAAGCAGGGTAGCTAGCAACAATGATATACACTTTCCCTTTTTAACACTATTTGAATAACAGACAAGAAAAATTAAGTATCTAAAGACATAATGTTAAGTATTATCATGATTTGTTGCCACAAGTAAGGTTATCAATTATCAAAATGACTTATTTAAAGCTTGCAGTCAATAAAAAACTGCACCAGGCTTCCAACAAATTTAATCTAAAATAATTTCTGTTTCTTGAACCTTATAACACTCCCAATCCTATGATTACCTGACTTTGATGAGAACCTACAGTAAGCAGCTTTCAATAAAAACCTCAAGCAAACAAATTTAAGTACAAAAGCTATCTGATACTCATCTCCCCTTACAGTTCAATTCTCCCACCAAAGTTAACTTTACACCCTTTCTCCAATTCACTGATCAAATGTCCCCAGCGAAAGAGTACAAAGTTAAAGTTTACGACTCCATATGCCCCACAGCTAATTATTCTCATTCTGAGACATGAAATGTTTGAGAAAGTGCTGTTGTACGTGCATTTCTCACTGACATGCCTGTGCAATTCATTAAAGGGGCTTAAATGCCTTTGAAGATACAGTTTGAATCTGCCTGCTACATGCCAATCATAGCATCATTGTGGTCAATGGCGAATTTGAGAATTGCTCTAATGCTCTACCTTAATTTCTTTAGGGGTTATGAGTATGAACAGCCTTATTTTGTCTGTTTTAATTAGAATAGACACACTCACTTGTATCATTACTTGTGTCAAACATTCAATGACTTTTCCAAGTAAGCCTGCATTCTTATTAAACTTTGTGATTATTAAAGCATTGACATGGCTACTGATTAGTAACTGTTGCTAATTATACTCTCTTGTACATGGCTAGTTTACACCCTGAGTGATCAGTTAAACCAGTGGTTATCAAAGTGGTCCCTACCGCCCCCGGGGTTTTGGGAAGTCTCAGGTGGGCGCTACAGAGAACACAGAGAATATGGGGCGTTGGCCATGATTTGGGAGTCCCTGGCGGTTACGACACATCACTGCAGCAATTTAGAGAACAATGAGGAATCCAAAGGGTCTGTTCCTCCGCTAATTATTTCCCTCTGCTTCTTTCTCCCTCCACCTCACCCTCCTAGACCCCTCCTCTCCCCAAAATAAAGTTTGTGTCCAAAAATGGCAGTAGAAATTAAAACAAAACTCCATCTCTAGTTTCAAGTATTTCCATGTTTGGATCGTAAAGTTAACTGAGAATAACAAAAAAAAAATATGTTTGAGCGTCCGACTATGAATGGTAGGACGTGAGGAGTGGGAGGGGGGGGGGGCATTGGGACAGTTTAAGATGGTTGAAGGGGGCGGTAGTCTAGAAAAGGTTGAGAACCACTGAGTTAAACCTTCACACACTTACAAACTGGACATCAATGTCTGAATGGTTTTTTGCCTTGCCAATGACCCACGTCTTTTGCTTCTAGTATGCCTGTAGATACAACAATATGAAGGTTATCCAGGATATCTCCAATATGCCTTCACAACTTTCTGACATAATTTAGGCTGATAACATGATTACATCTGATAATACAGTGGCTCTGCTATTGTACTAATGACAATGATAATGTATGTTGTGATTCATTTTCAGTCCACCATTACACCAAGTAATTTACCCCCCCCCCCTTCTGAATCTCACATAGTGACGAATACACTGTATACGGCTAGGCGTTATTCATCAGGCAGGTTAGTTATTTTCCACATTTCATGCTACTCAAAAAACCCAGTCAAATACCTACATGATGCCTACAGATTCAACATGCATACTGGAAGCCACACATGTTAACACTTACAACAAAAAACAGTCAAATGGTATATGATTTTTCCAACCAGGGATGTCTTTTGTACTACTTTTAAGGAAAAACAGGTGAAGGGTTGGCTATTTTTTGTTGAGTTTGTCTCCTTTGCTGGGAAATAGGACTTGCTTGGAAGTCTTGTTCGATCTTCAAATCAAACAAAGAAGATAGAAACACTTATATGTATCAGTTTGTACTGGTTAAAGAAATGATCATAAAAAAATAAAAGAGGAGCTGCAGTTATACCCCTCTCCTATATTTTACACAAATAGCCCCAGGAGAGTAGTATTAAAAAAGCTCTCCTAAAACATGCAATATTGTTTTAAATCATTCCCCAAAACACAACTGCTCTCAACCAATTTTTACTCAAGAGAATTTAGCACTTGGTGTTCTATAAATAGCAGCCTGTAAACTATAATATTAATTTATTTTCCTACTGTATCTGTAGTATTATGTACATGCTCAAGAGATGCCAATAAACAAAGCCAAATTGAGAATGTATGGTCTTTTAACAACTTTTGACTTGAGTCAAACAACACAGGCCTATTCAGATTCTATAAATTTGATTTTGAAATACTCGGAGTCTTGAAAATTCGTGACCTACAGTAACTATAGAAACTGTCATCATTCCCAATTTGATCGTCTATGGTAAGCCTTTAGAAAATCACTAAAACATTTGCAGTTGACAACAATATGGGCTAGAGGGGTGGTAGCCTAATATATACATGAAAAGTAAAAAACCGGCATTTCTTCATCTAGGCAAGACTAATTATTAAGGTTCAAATCAACTCTACGTTTCTTCAGCTGGTGAAAAAAGTGCACATTTGCTAGAGGTGTTCTGACTAAGAACTTATTCACCTTAGAACCATCCACCGTACAATATACTATGTCTAACATGTTATGCTTCTAACTAGCGTTGCCTTATTTATAGCCTAGGATAGGCCTACATAGTTCATTGTCATATTTTTTTAAGCATCACTGCCTGGGAGACTCAGTGAAAGATGTTTAAATCAGGTCAACTCTGTTATCAAGAGACATGACATGGTGTTTTAAGATGTGTAAGCTAACTTAGCTGTAGGTCCTACCATAACTGAACTTAAGCTATGCGTAGCTTCTACATTTTTAGAAGGCTAAGTAATCAGTCCCAGTCTAGTATTAACATTACAGCAGGCTGGAGTGGAGTCCTGCAAATATTTTCCGCTGCGACTGTTATTTGGGCTAGATTTAATTAGCTAAGCCCAGATGTAGGCTGAATGCATATGTGTTTGCATGCATACTACATGAAACTAGGACGAACATTATACGAAACGCTCCGCCTGTTACCGTAATCATGCAAGTTCTTTTCACTGTCTACAGATATTTGGATTTCAAGTAGCCTATGTCTTATCATCCTCCTAAAACCCTTTGAATGACCAGAGTGAGCTGACCATCCAAATTAAATAAAATTTAACTAAAATTGATGTGCGTTAGACTCTCTTCTTATCGGCCCTTCAGGCTTCAGACCTTCTGAAGCACCTTCGGGTAGACCAGTAAATACGAGTCATTTCCGATTCCCGACATCTCAAAAGGTCTTTCGTGTTGCGCAGAGAGTCTTGTCTTAATGGTCTAGTGGTTTGATTGTGCTCCATTACTAGTCCTATACCTAAGAGCACCTATGGTGTATGATTACAGCTTTCGCCTGGGCAATGTTCAATCAAGCAAGCTTTATCTATTCAGAAAATTACGAAAGCAAGAAAATAGGAAAACACACTGGGCGTTCAGTACTGAGTAGAAGACACCCGTCCATAAGCTAAGCTATATTGCTTATCGTCTGGTTCAATACGTGATGTGTTACTACGACATGATGGGATAGAAATGGGCGCAACTAGTAACACTAGTAGTCTCAGTAGAGGTTTGGCGCACTGCTGTTCCCTTTTGTATACCAGCATGCCTAAGACCGATGTACACGGCATCTGCGATAGTACGGTGCCCGTCAACTGGGGGAGGGGGGCTGTCAGGTTGGTCCGGTGCGCTTCTAGGCCTAGTCTAACATTCCATGTTTGACTAGGCCTAATGGTAGATTTCCAAAGTGCGCATTCGACGGTCACCCCATTAAAAAATAGAAAATAAAAAATGATACTATTAAACATCATAAGCAGTCGTCCCAAACTTATTTTGAAACAAGAGCTAAATGTCAAACATTTCTTGTTATTTCTCTTCCAAGTATCTTCCATGATATTTTAGGACAGAAATATTGCATATTCAAGGTAAACCAAGCAGTTGCTCCTTGTAAATTTTACAATTGAGTGAGAAAAATACTGTCACATGATTCTCAAAGCCATTCATGAAATCGGATGGTCTACCATACAATTCTTTATTGGGGTGACTGCGTTCTTCCTTTAAATTACTAACTAACATATGGCTTGGCAAGACGCTTAATTTCTTTTCCTACCCTGGGAAAAAATTTGCTGGAATGACGTGCATTAACATTTTACAGTTTAAAAGGGTCCTAGGACCTCTGTACTGCCTCTATTTAAGAAGCTTGGGGGCATTCTACTAGCTTAAGGAAGCTATCTGCTTCATTAACCAACCGGGTCACTTGGGACTTTGTGCCATACCACTTCCTGGTGGACCAGGTACGTAAACCAGGTAGGCACGTTACCGTAAGTAAACCAACACAAGTTAGCCTAGAGTAAGCTACAGTACCTAAGCCTATTTTTAACGTCAATCGATGGACTACCGCTTAGTGTCCACTTTGGTGATTTCAAAAGTATATATTACGTAACTAAAGCATTTACATATTTACCTCGAAATGTTCCAACCATATCTTTAAGTCCCCGGGACCCTTGAATGGCACTCTCTCTTTCATTAGCCGAATAATTTTGGGCTTTTTACACTTTTTGGTGAGAACCGAGATCGAGTTTTCACGTCCTCAGGTGGTCGAGTCGCGTGTCAGTTGCATGCGAGCCGAAACAGGCCATGTCGGCTCCAAACCAACTCGATGCACCCAACTCGGCCCCAGGCCAAGTCGGTCCCATCCAAGTCGTCTCCAAGCAAGCGGATGCATACCGTGCTTCTCAGTTGGGCAACAGTGGTTTGCTGAAAGCCTTGAGCATTATAGTGCTCACGTGCAAAAGAATATTACTCAAAAAGTTGAAGAATTGTTATTAATTGAAGCCTACACCTTCGATTATTGGATTTGCTAGGTTTGTCAAGTGAACTCGTGCCTGCTTTTCTGGCTCGACGTTTGAATATCTTCAGTGTGATGCTTCTTTATTTACACACGATCAATGCGAACATAGAAAGCATTTTATCTGCCACGCAGTTATTTTGACTTTTTCATGAAGTGGAAATTTCGACCGTTTCCCTAATTTCACCAACTTAACGGTGCCCCAATAGAATAATCAGCCAATCTGAGGCATGTAGGAAGTCTCCTTTTTGAAGGACGATAGGTCGTTACGCGGTTCTATTAACTTTCTTTATATACTTGGTTTCATCACTCATAAAACAGTCCTATACTTGAACGCCGCTACGCAGATTTACGCTAGCACTTTGCCACCACATCATTGAAAATCCCCGCTTGTTTAACACGCTGGTCTGTCGCTAGAAGTCCGTTGGTACGTCTCAGCTTAAGCTGCGCATGTGCAAATGCCCGAATCTGAGGTAGAAACATTTAACAGCCATTTGTTGCCTGCGTGAAAGGTACGTTCCTGACACGAAGGTTAAAGTTGTGTTGGCGGCAGAACATTTTTGCTCTGAAAGGCGAGCATGGTAGGCCGTTTGCTCATTTTGGACCGCACTTAATATTTATTGGAATTAAGTGGCGCAATATTGGGCCTTTTCGTTTCGTTTCATACCATTTCCAGTGGCTTCGATTGCATCCCCCAGCCCCCGTCTCCTACGTCTATGATGAAATGGAGACTCAGTGCAAACCGTGACGAATGCACGCGGAGCTCGCAGAAATTTTTCCTCAAATAAAATTTCCTTGACAGAACCTGCACTAAGGTTGTGCATCGATACACTTTCAATTCTCTAACAAAAACTATGTATGCCAATGAAAAGCCGGTCTTTTACCTGGATTTGAGGCATATGCCTTCACAACACTGTTTTGAATTTCAGTAGCAGAAATTTGCGAGACATAATTATGATAGCCTACACGTCGCCGGGTTCAATCCCTAAAATTACAATCTTCAACTCGATAGCAGAGGAGTCAAAAAAGGCTCTGTGTTGATCCTGCGAAATAGGAGGGTCCTGCGTACAAAAGAGTACACAATTACTTGAGGAATTATTTTGTGGAGTAATTCGAAGGAACCAACCATGATAACTAAGAATATTGGTAAGAATTCTTCAGATTTTATTGGTAGTCAAAAGGGGATAGCCAATTATAGCAAATAATAAAAAATTGCAAAAATAGGCTATTTTAAAACAATGCACCCAATTTCAAAGGGCGGAGGTCGAACCCCTAACCCCCCCCCCCTTGTCTCCGCCACTGTTACTTTAATCCTCACACACACGCATACAACATATGCCTTTAGAAGACTATATTAAGCGACTTTTGCGATCACCGGTGGATGCATCACTGATTTTGCCAAATAAACGTATCCTTATTCACCCTTCTAGGGAAGTTGAAATTTTTGACACATGAAAACACAATAAAACAAATGTCGTGGGAGCAACTTACAACTTATATTCCTGGCAATGGTTTTATGAGATATTTTAAGTAAAAGAAATCCCTAAGTATTCTACGT
This sequence comes from Holothuria glaberrima, assembly GCA_009936505.3. Taxonomy (NCBI): domain Eukaryota; kingdom Metazoa; phylum Echinodermata; class Holothuroidea; order Aspidochirotida; family Holothuriidae; genus Holothuria; species Holothuria glaberrima. Next base: position 9,482 of record WURT03104547.1, read on the forward strand.
GCCAACTGAATACGACTCCCTGATAAGACAGTGTGACATTTCATCATTTTCTTTATCACAAACTAGAATCTCCTCCGTTGAAGGAGCTGCATACAAGTCTGGAAATAAACTGAAACCATGACGACTCGAAAATATTAATTCACATGACCAGTGGTCGAATGATCCAGTTAACCTAGCTTGAATCTTCAAATTATTACAAAATACATACTTGACAAATTGGTTTTGGTATAAACAACTTCATAAATAATATTTGACACTTGTCAGATAGAAGGGATGATTTCGTCAAAACATGGAAATAAGTTTTGTTTGTACATGCCATAACAAATAATGTTATTTTTGGGAGATTGAAGACCATGCATTGCTTTGGGGGGGGGGGGAGGAGACTCCCCCGTACCCCTACGGCGAGCCCCTAATGACGACACTGGAAAGAATGATGATGTAATATTACGTCACCGTATTATGACACCGTTATGTACGATTTTTCCGTGATTCGCGTATCACAGCTAACTGATACATTCAGTCCAAAACATCTTGTAAAAGTTCATCACATCTTATAAACTCAATGGCACAACCCTCCCGGAAACTTATGCCTATTCCTTTTCGCCAGCTTCCCCGTCAGTATATCACGTTGCATCGTCTTGCAATCAAGCATTGCACGTGTCTCCGAGTGTGGGGCTAGTAGCCCTGTAAATAGTGCCATAGACTTAGGAGGCTGTTCGAGACTATGGGGGCTGAACCTTGTTTCGGATCGCTGTCCTGGGTGAGGGGTCTAAGGGTAGGGGTCCGTATTATTATACCATAGCTCGCAAATATTCCAGGTTACTTGTCCAAGGGGCTAACCCATGATGCGGTAAACAAGGGTGACAGAAAGTCTATCATTATATAAAGAAGGGTTCAAAACGTGTCCACGTGTGTGCGTGTGTGAGGGTGTGTGTGGGTTTTGAATTCTGATTTGATATCTCTCCGTAACAGTTTAAGTAATGTTCGTTAAACTTGGTGGAAAGGTATCCGAGGTAAATCCCTTTTATGTCGATTACTGCTGGAGGTAAAGGCCAGAGGTTTAAGATCAAATTTGTTTAATATCATCTGTTTAACTGTATCTGTAAAAGGAAACATCCCACTAACATGAAACTTTACACAAACAATGAATATATCTAGATCTGTCAAAATCATTTGGTTACGAATGCAACAGACGCCAAAGATCACGCGATGGAAGGGTAAATGTATATTTTAAGCAAAACTCTGTGCCTTGAAGTCCTCCTAGTGGGCTGTACCGATTCTCTTCAAATTTGGTGGGAAGATACCCCATGGTAGACTTAGAACGTTAATACTTAGGTTAAAGGGCATAGGTCAAATTGTGTAAAAATTGTTTTTGGCTGTAATTCCAAGAGGAAACATTGCCCTGACAGAAAACTTAAAATGTGTAAAAGGGATGGCAAATTTTACCATTATATACGGCTACCGTGGCAACCGAGGTCAAAGGTCATGTCCACATAGAATGATGAAAAGGTAGAATTATTCGTTAATAATTTGTTACCATAGTTTTATTTCAAAATAAAAAATCAAAATTTCAATTTCAAATGGCTACTATCATACCCTACTCTTGAAGATAGATTTATATATATATATATATATAGGGATAATTACCAGTAATTTTTTTTCTGGTTACAAACAGTGTTATCAAATCAAACATAACGAAAAGAAATGGGGCACAGTTCTGATATGTTTCAAGTAAGAGGCCTTTCAACAATGTAGCTGATTTTATTCCCATATAAAGACCTGAAATATATTAAAGAATCACTATATTGGAAGTGTTAGATGTATTATTGTATCACACAGAAACGGTCAACAATGGGTAATTGATAATAAGAAGCCGTAACTAAAGACTGAGAAGTTTGGGTGCATTTTCTTATATCATAAAGTCAGTCGATATTTCCACACACCTCTGAAAGTGATGAACGCTACATTAATATAAATGAAGTCTTAACCTGACATACAACGTTGATGCTGAGCTGAATTTCCAACCCCTCACTCCTACGTGCCAGTGTTTAATTCACTCGGATTTTGAAAAGTGATGAAAGCTACATAACATTACTCGCTAACCATAAAGGAAGTCTTAAACTGTGATACAACGAAGATGCTGACTAAATTTCCACCTCCTCGCTCCTACTTGCCAGTTTTCATATTTCACACATATATCAAAACCCAAACGCTTTCAGCACAAAATATCATGCCTTAAACAGCAAAGATATGAAATAAACACATGAAAACAAATTTGTGAATAATTCTGCCGCGCTGTCACTCTATATGGTAATGAAACCACTTTTCGTAGTTTTTGGGAACTCTGTTTACTTACGAAATTCTAGATTCCAATGATTATAATAAAATTTGATAAAAAAAGGGTCATTGATAATAAGAATTCTACACTTAAGACTGAGAAGTTTGGGTGCATTTTGTTAAATCATAAAGTCAGTCGATAATTTCTACATACCTTTGAAAATGATGAAAGCTCCATTACATAACTCGTTAATCATAAATGAGCTGTGATACAACCATGATGCTGATCTAAATTTCCAACCCCTCGCTTTTACGTGTCAGTTTCCATATTTCACACACATTTAAAAAAAAAAAAAAATCAGCACAAAATTTGATTTTCGCAGCAACCACCAACGTAGCTAAGGAGGTGTGGGGGTTGAAACCTCTACCATGGTCTAAGCTTACAAAAAAAAAAGCTCATGGGAAAATTATCAAAATAATACATATAAACTTTATTCCGTTTGAGGCACAAACATTGCACCAT
>WURT03104558.1:0-12280 GCA_009936505.3 Holothuria glaberrima
GAGTGTTTAGGATAGAAACATGTTTCCAAAATGGGGGCAAAAAATGTGTTTAATTCCTAAACACGCTTTTTAGAGTGTATAGAGCCTTTCATTAAAATCTGATACATAATCCGGCACAATCACTTCAGCAATGGGTTCTTTGAGCCAGTATTCTTTCATATCCTTAAGAGGGCCTCTAATATCTTGGCCATAAATGAGTTCAAATGGGCTGAACCCTGTCGATTCGTTCGGGGTTTCTCTTATGGCAAACAGTAAAAAGTCTACTCCCTTGTCGCAATCAGCTTGACAGTGCTGACAAAAGGTTTTAAGCATAGTCATAAGAGTTTGATGATACCTTTTCAGTGCCCCTTGGGACTCTGGGTGGTACGCTGAAGAAGTTGCATGTTCTATACCAAGAATTTTCAAAACCTCCGAAAAAAGTTTGCTTGTAAAATTAGGGCCTTGATCATGCTGAACTATTCGAGGTAATCCGACTCTTGTGAAAAATTTAACCAAAGCTGAAGCAACGGACTCAGCTGTAATATTCTGAAGCGGGATAGCTTCAGGGTACCTTGAGGCTACATCCATATTTGTCAACAAATCCAAATTTGTCAAAAAAAAAAAAAAAAAAAAGGAAAACAGCCGAATGTGGGCCTACTCTATATCTCAAACAAAACACTGTTCCCCGTTGTTTGAAAAAGAATTCCCCGTTGTTTGAACAAAAAGAATATGGATTTAAGCAGACTTAACTTCTATCTTTTGGAGTCTTAAAATACAGAGCATGAATTAAGATGTCGAGACAAAGGTCAAGATCTGTTTCGGAAGTGACTCTGATTGCTATGCTTAGCACTTGTAATACTACCTCTTTTGCAACTGAGCAAAAACTGTGTGATGTTGGCTGTTTTTACGCCAGTGGAGAGCGAGGTAACCGCATCTTAGGCCACGGTGATTTTTTGACAAATACAGATGAACGTTTCCAGGAAAAACGTACTGTATATAGAAATACGGAAGTGAGTATTGAAATCCCCTAAAATCGTTTAAAAATGCCAAAACTGGTAGGCCTAATGTCAAGGCCAGCCTAGATTGTACGCAGTTACTAACTGCAAGAAATCCTGGAAACCTTTTGCTGTACTTTCTTCCTTTCTTAAGTGTGTGTGTGTGTGCGTATGCATTCCATGTGCAGTGAGTGACATATCCTGTCACCTACAATGTGGCTCTTACACGTGATACTTGAAGAACTGTCTTTTTTGAAATTTAGAAAATGGCTATTGGCATAATGTTAGTGAAAAATAAATTTGAAAATTCTGAAGAATTCTGTTTGGGCTAGACTTTTTCAAAAAAAAATACGTTAGAATATCATTCCCTTTGGAGTGGTTAACTGCAAAATCAGAAAGTTTGTTTCACCTCTGAAAGATAGCTTTGTACTTTTCATCCTTGATGGTTTAAAAATAAAAATCAATGGATGAATGCAGAAGCACTCTGAACGTGTAACTGAAGTCTTTCAAAGGCTTGTCTAGCAATTGAATGAAATGTATTTCTTTCTTTTTCATTGACACCTCCAGGACTTTCCGTCAGGTACTGCTGGCCGGGAAAAGTGAACGACTTTGTTGCATCTGAAGACATCTTTTAAATATTTGTAACATTTTACAGCTCGACATTTGTAAATGTGACTCGGCATAGAACGAGTTCTGATTTAAGACATTTCAAAAGTAAATAATTTTTCTGACTGTGATATTTTTACCCTGCACTCTAACAGGCTCCACATTAACACTTGCTCGCTTGCCTGGGCAAGTAAAAATTTTCCAGGGCAAGCTCTCTCCAGTGTTCCAACTTGCTCCAATGGGCAAGTAAAGGCCTCGCAACTACAATCTCAAAACTTGAAGAGCAAAGACAAGATACCTTCTCACAGAAAGGAAAAGAAATCAATTCAAAACTTTAATTTTACAAATTCCACTACTCCTTGTATTAAAAAAAAAGTTGAGGAACCCTAGAACCTTGGGTTGAGAACCCTGATATTGAAAAAACGTTTAGTATTTTTAATTTTAGCCAATTTTCTAAACAGGAAAGTTGGTAAACACGGCAGATTCCAAAAGCTTTCTGTGTGAACGCACTTTTAATTGCTAAACACAGTGTTTATTAGTCAGGTTGCGTTCCCCCTCTTTACATGATTTTTTTAAATATTTTAAATGAATCCAAAAGGCGCTCAGTTTAAGTTATAGATTTTTGTCGGGGTAGGATGAGGTGTTTTATAACTTAGTGTTGACTCTTTTTGAATCATCTTCTGACGTAAATTGTTGGGCAAATTATCAAATATTCGAAAATCCTTCTCAAATTATCAAACTCTTCACGCGCCCAAGTGCGCTCAGTCACCGGTTCTAATGTTTTCTTTAACTGGTAATTCGGTTTAATAACAATTCTCAGTACTACAAAACTTGGGCGCATTTGCGACAGATTACAAGCCTTGCCTGATGATCATTAATAGGAGGCTAATTTCAAGGAATTATTCTGGTGAAAACTATTTTCCGTACACTTTAAGTCCAACTTCAAGCTTGCAGCAAGAAGCGAGTTTGTAGCAATCATATGTAATGGCCCCCATTTGTAGCATGATTTGTAGCATGATGGACATGGTTTGAAGTATATTACTCTGTACACAAACTTATTCATAGCTCATTAATGTTCTTTTCAGAGAATGAGCATTATGAAGGATGTTTTAGGCCCTCTAATCTTCTAACTCTTATATATTTCCCTTCTCCCCCACCCCTGCCGATCCTTCCCAAGTAGAGGCTGTCCATATAGCTTCTCTTTGTCGTTCAAATTTAATAGAACTACAATTTTCGAAAAGTGCGTGCTGTGCTTTACTGAAGTATGAATTCAATGTCGATCGAAATCACTACACTAACTTTCCATTTTTTACGTACCTCAGAGCTTCTAGGAGGTCCTAGGCCTGTCTCGTGGTACCAGCATTGGAAGGGGCTAAGCCGCAGCTGGTATATCGCTAAATAGTAGTAATCCCTTAACCAATAGTTTAAGGGTTTGTCAAAGATAAAACATTTTGCATCAAAGCCACCTTCCCTGAACAAACATTTCTTAGGCTGAGTAGTCTAAACCCCTCCACTTAGACACCACAACTTTCTCTTCAGTTCGGGAGATTCCCCCTTTTGGGAGAATCTCGTTCTCCCTTTTGGGAGAATTTCGTTTTCCCACGATCGGAAATGGCTATTTTGTTTATTTTTCCCACAATTTCATGCATTCATTTTGAACATCTCCAGTGGCGACGGGCTTTTAAACGACTTGGCAAAATTTTTCTTTCTGTTATAAAATGAAATGTGTATTCGGTAATGTATTGTCATAGCTACCGAAGAGTCCAACGTCCAAATCGTTTATTTCGCCACACCGTTTTTGAGGAAAACCTAAGTTTTTATGTGGTCTACGTTCATGCTGTTTTAATGGAAAAGGCAAGTAGTTGAGTAGCCTTTGTCCTTCCTAAAGCTTGTCTTAATTAGTCTTATTGTCTAATTAGGCCATCAAATCTCTATACCAAGTATGGCATAAATTCCCCCATTCGGGAAAATTTTGGTTTTCACCTTAAGGACTTAAGATTTTTCAAAAATAAGAACATTTCACTATAGTATGGGGATTTTTCAACATGTAATAAGTTTGAAGGTTTGCCAGATGTAGCACAATCCTCCATCTGAGCGGCCCTTCAACAAATAATTATCTCAAGGAGAGACACCCCCTCCCTTTACCCCTTATACTCCTTCCCTATGACATCACCTCCGCACTAGGTAAAAAAAGGAAGGGTCTACTCAAAATGAAAAGTATCGTGGATAAGCATTAGCACGTTTTACACGGACGTACTGGGTTTATTTGGACTGGGATTATGGCATTATATTTTGTGGTGCCTTCGATCATTAAACCCTAACAACGCCACTGGTTTAATTGCTAAACAATTTAAGACTCTAACCAAGTTTACAACGATATGGCAAAAAAAGGGGGGTACAATTGTTTCACGTATTTACAGTAAATGAAAAAGTCCGGACATGACTATTACCTTATTTCAAATGAACATCTGGCTTACAATTCCACTTGCAGCTTTGGCAGTTACTCACTTTACAGTAAAAACGAGTATTCCTGATTGGTGTCATCAAGTTAAGTCTATAGTTATAAATAGATTTGAATTAGCTTTAGTTCATGAAAAGAAAATCTAAATATTTTTCTTAATCTTTATATTATCATAATATCCAATTACCCGAACTACAAACATTAATCGGAATAATTTCTCTATCGATGAGGTCAGATTTGCCCATATCACATTTTTCAATCTCATGAAGGAATTAATATGAGAAAGCCATACAACTCTTTGAGGAAACCCAGAAGAATCCGAATCAAACCAAACCAAAGCCAGCTATGTATTCATTAATTTTACATCTACATCCAGGTTTATCGACGAGACTAATCCAGCAAATGACATCCTTCAATCTAATTTGAAGCTCTGTTCTCATCAAGACGGCTGTGTTACATCTATTGCTAACTGCGTCAGATCTAGGGTTATTTTAAGAATTCGAACATATGTAACTTCCTCAAGCTTTTTGAATAGATAACAGAAATAGAAATAACAGAAAAACTAAATGAAAGTGCATCCAACATTCATCATCGATCCTGTTGAAACAACTTGTTCGACTTCATTGAGGCACTGGTAATTGGAAACGTTGCATTACTGCCTTGAAACAAATGGGTTGAAGCTTCCATTAGCTGATTGGGAATTTTATTCTCCACGTTTTCAAGAACCTTTTGGCATTCTAGTAGTTTTCAAAGAATTTATCACCGTGGACCAGTTATGACGTTGACTCAACAGATCAACTAATTTTATGATAAGACTTAAATTATGCTTTAAAGGTATAACTTTGATTAAAAAATTGGGTTTTAAGAGATAGTGGACAACGGTTACACCAAATATCCTGACAATTCGTGAATAAATATTTCCTTTCATAAGTTTGAGCCTACTTACATCAAGATTCTGCATACACAGACCTATAGTGGGTCCACACGGAGCTCTTTCTTTTTAAACGTTCTGAGAAATAACACTGATACACTGTATTAATAGTGATATCAGCATTACGAAGCCATAACAACCAAGAGGATTTTGAAGCACAACGCAAAGCTGATGATAAATATTGATTGCCAAAATAATTTTTAGATTATGATGGACGATAGGGCAGGGAGGTAACGAGAGGGGGTTGACGGGCTTTACGCCCCACTTACTAGGGGGTTCTGCTCAGGTCGACTCTTGAGACCACATAAACTTCCAAAATGCTGCACCTATGCGCCAGTTAACAGCTAAGCATACTTCTTTATTTAAACCTCTGAACTTAATATAACTATCTCTTTATACAAGATCCTCAAACCCAAATGTTTCACATTGTATTGCGATCTCCAATCAAACAGAAAAGCGACGCATCACGTAAGACGATCTAGGAATATCGTCTTTTAATGATGATAAAAAGATATGGCAATGAGAAAATTATTCGTATTTTTTTTAAGAATATTCTTCAATTTCCATTTAGTTTCTCAGTCCTTAAGTTAGATTTTCAGCTGTAGAAATCTCCCTCTAACGATTGAGATGCTATTAGCTTAATATTAAATGATGTCTCCTAAATGCGTTGGAGATAACCATTTACCTTTTTAATCACCGCACTAACGTTTGGTTGCAATTATCTAGCAACTATCAGTCACCTAATCCATCAAGAAAATTTGGCATCTTTGCTGGCATGAAAAGAGTTCAAGTAAACAAGGGGTACGAAATTAGCAAATGTAATAAAAGCCATCAATCACATCTCTATTTACTTAAAGGGCGAGTCATACTAAGCTGAACCTTTGCGATAAGCTTCAGTCAACAGACAGAAAATTCTCATTTCATAGCTAGAGCTTTGATGAATCATGACTGTACCATAAGCTATATTCACTGGCATGTCTGGAGTAGCTGATATCCGAGTGAGTGTTAGGAAATTGTTACCCGATAGGTCCTTCCTTTGTCACCCAGAGGAGGAAGTACTGTCTTGGACGGTGTAAGCAGGTGTTTCATCTCCATTGAGGACATTTTGGTAATGCAAAGAGCAACAAATCAAACAGGCACCAATCAAAATAGGGCTTTTCCTGCTACTACCCCGCTTCGGCACCACTTACTCTTTAAGATGATCTAAAAGCTGCGTTTCATAGTTTATGGATACTCGTTTTGATTGCCAAATTCCATGCAAGGTCATTAAACAGTGTTTTATTTTACATTTTGCCCGGATCCCTAACTCCAAAAGAGGTTTCGCATATCTGACGCCCGTAGATCTTAACTGTGTCCTCCTTGGGATAGCCCCCTTGTTTTTCTTAAGGCCTTGATCCATCCTTGTCAAATTAATTTCAAAATAATTTGAGAGAGGGCTAACTGTTTATGCCTTTTAACTAGATGATTTCTCTTAGGTAGACGAAGGTATTCTAAAGCCATCTGATGAAGTACATCCCTCAGTTGTTGTACCGTCTAGTTCGTCCTTCTCTCAATATGGTGACAATTTATCTTCATTCCTGCACAGATATTTGTCATCCTCAATATTAAATCAGAATTACGCCATGTATTGCTTGTATTTTTGTTCCACGAGCGATTTATTTGCATGCACCCAAGAAATGTGGAGGAAGAGAAGGATTTTCACTTCCTCTGTGTTTAAAGGTGTGGGATAGTATGATGACGACTGATCGCCGTCCGGGGGGGGGGGTCTAAGGCTAAATTTTGGCTTACGAAGGGTGGGCTGGATGCAAAATGGTGCTACATTTGATGCAAGATTTGAACTGCATATATCTTCAGGAATTCCTATTTTTTAAGTAATGATTTTAATTTTTCATCTGAAATCTCCCTGAGAAAGTTTTTTCCATCCTCCCAGCCTACGCCCCTGAGTCGCGTAATGCTCGCAGCATCTTTAATTTGTCAAAAGGGCTCAAATGTCTTGCGTAAGGGAGCGCTTGCCGCTATACGCATGGGGTCATGGGGCCTGCGTTGAGTCCATACCTTGTTTGCCTTCCTGGGTTTTAACTCCCTCTCCCCACCCCTTCATGGTCTCCAGGGGTGCTACCACTGCCCCTTACCTCTTTCCTCCTCTTCCTCCCTTTTTTCTCTTTTTCTCTTTTTTCTTATTCCTCTTTTCCCCCTCATTTGGGGGACCACCCCTGTTGCCCCCTGGCTACGCCACTGAGTATGAACGAGGACTAAAATTTTAACTATAGGATGGAATTCAAAGGTAAAATAATACCTATGTAATTTTGACAAGGCCGATACTAGTAACTAGGTTCTTAGTCTTAGTGTGGTCTTCGTATGGAATGATAGATCAATACAACGCTTTTGAGACTACTATTATACCTTGTTATAGTTGGTTGAATGTGTACTATAAATTCGATGTAATTTGGCATCTCCAGTGAGGTAAAGAAATTATTGATACCGCACAAAGCTAAATTATCACATAAAAGAGACTGTAATAAATGCGACAGAATCAAAGCTACTGGCAGAAAAATCAAATTAAGAAACACGGATCGAGTGACGTGTCACTTACATTCTTCGGCTTTTCAAAACGAAAGTATTTACAGTCATATTTATTGTTACGGACATTAAATCCATGTCTTTTAAATTAGATAAATAACTTGCTTTGCAGTTACTGCTGGTAAGCTACTGACATTACACAGTGTATTGCGCCATCAAACGTAATTTTGATACTCTCTTGCTATTAGTTTTCTTTAGTCTTTAACACTTGAAAGACTCGACATAAGTCTTCCTAAGATAACAATCTGACAATCTTCCACAAGAATAACATTCTCATTAATCATCCCACGTTTGAAAGCAGTTAGGTATCGCGAATATGTATCTGCTTCCTCTAAACAAAATTTGGGTTATGTAGCGCAAAGCATACTCAGTAATAAGTCCAAAAATGTCGTGGACATTAGCCGCGACATAAGTGTGGGACGGACAAGATTTCTTCGGCATTAACTGAAATCAATTATACACTACCATATCCCGCAGCGGGTTATGTGAGTATAAATGTGACTTAAAGCTGAGGAGGAAAGGATAACCGATGTGTTTCGTGAACTGTGCGCTTCACTTCCAGTTACACAAGTTGGCCAATTAGATAGATGACTACCTTTATTGAGTGATGCAGCCACTAACAGTTATTATAACAAGTTCATGAGATTTATGGTGTCTGGGCTACACGAAGAATGTTATTCCAAGTCACGGAGGTACATGAATTCAAACAGATTTGTTTCATGACATTTCAGAGGAACAGTATTTGTCAACCGAAAACTGTCAGCCCACTACAATGTGTTTGAAACTTCTGGTAAACATTGTCAATTGATCTTTCACAGGTACTCTTAGAGAGCAGAGCATTACAATACCCTACACTTTAATAAGAGAAAATTGTCGTTTTGAAAGCTTTGAATCTCTTTTTTTTTTTTTGAATTTGTGACGTTAGGAATCTTGTGTGAGACCTTGTATATCCGCTGGTATGCGTCGTGTAATGTATTGTTTGCCAGTTAAGAAACATTCATGTTTTAAAATGAAAAAATAAATACTCCTTTCTAGGGTTATAACCGTTTTTTGTGATAAGAGACATCTTTGTAAAATGTTGAAAAACATCTTAAAGAACAGCATTAACTAAAGGTAAAGGTTAAAATGACGTCATGACCATGATTTTTACCTCACGTGACCTTCGTCGGAAGATTTCTTCTTATTCTCAAGCTTGTTTTCGCATTCTTTCTGTAAAACCTTTAAGAAATTGAAGCAATGGAATACTTCAAGGTGAATCATTTTACCATGGTGTCAATCTCCTGTCATTAGTTCAATCTATCTTTATACTTGTCTTTTACAATGTACATGATGTGCCTCTAATGTTTCATTAGCAGACTGAGAATTTTAAGATTTATCAGGGAGTCGCTACATGACAAGTGACAACTCCCTGATTTTATCAATCCCAGCAGAATCATTAAAAGTGCAAACTGTACACACAAATTGACAGGATAACCCCTACAAGCTTATTAAAAGGATGACGAATGTCACTATTAAACTAATGAATTCTTGGACATGCTTTAGTGGTTACAAAGTAGTACCACGCAAATGTTACTCGCGGCTCTTTTTCATGAGCCGAACAATAAGTAAGTTTATCACAATTTGAAGGCAAAAGGTAAAACTTACAGGTTCAGGTCCTCATTTATAATTTTGGATAGCTAATCACTTGTTTGCAAAACTGGCATTTCGGATCTACACTGTACATCCTTGGGACCCGAGTTCAGTCTTTTAAGAAAAAATCCAAATATTCCACAAGTGGTTAGAGCTTGTTATATGTCAGTGTAATTATTTCCTTCATCTTGAGCGGTCAAAGAACTAGTTGGCTCTGGAACCTAGTTTATCAACTGATGGGCATCCATTGCCGAAGGAAAAAGGAATCTATGAACTCTGGCGAGTGCATGTGTCTGTTCGTTTGTATATGTCGTTGTGCACGTGTATTCATCTATATCCGTTTGTGTAGCTTAGTTTGGTTTAGGGGAGGTCAGAGGTCACTTGAGGTCACCAGAGTTCAATAATCGAAGACCTTTGGAACAAGATATTTCAAGACAAAAGTGATGAAGATGTTAGATGTTAGATTAGGTTTACGGCTCAGTTTGTAACAAAATGGCCTTTTTTCCAGTTGTGGCTCACTGACTCGTTTTTCCTACTCCATTGCTTATGCTGAGCGCCAAGCACAACGGCAGTAGGTTCCATTTTTAAAGTCTTTGGTATGACCCGGCCAGGATTCGAACCCCCGACCTTCCGGCTGCAAGTCGAATGCTCTAACCAGTTGACCATGCAGTCGGTCTGACAAAAGTAATGAAAACTGTTATTACGTGGTGTATAGATTTGTCATATTTCGTGACAGAGTCAGAACGTTTTGGTGGAAATCAAAGGTCATCACCAGAGGTTAAACTACGACAAAACTTTTAAACCTCTTGAAAACACGTATAATGGTTTAAGCATCATATATCAAGAAGAGACACTGGACTGTACCTCCAAATTGTATCGTTAAGTGACCAACGAAAAGGGTGTGCTTGATGTTTGTACCATCCAAGTGATAAAATTATATAACCTTCCACTCTGATAAATACATAAGTACCTAATAATTTATTTGCTTGAAGGATGTTTTGACCATATAATTACTAAAGAAACAGCTCACAATTAATGTGTATGTCGATGGTGTAGTGGAAAGTGTTCGGTTCTCAATTCTAACGGCCCGGGGTGGAATTGCAAGAATTAATTTTTTTTCAGTTTGTGTTATTCAGTTTTTTGTTTTCTGTCAATTATTGTACTTGATATATACACTGCTAATATTGAGAGAAATGATTTTGTGGAAGTCAGAGGTCATTTGAGATCACCACAGGTCAAAAACTGAAGACCTCTGAACCACCACATATTAAGTTAGGAATCATAAATGTTTTTCATGCTTAGAATGTGGATTCGTTATACTAAGTGAAGTACCCCTGGTATTTTAGGGAAGTTCAAACGTCATCTGACATCGCCGGTGGCGAAACTACGAAACTCTTGTAAATTGAGATATCTCATACTTGGATAGCGTAAATTAAATACAAGAACCCTTTCGTGTTTGGTGGAGGCGAAAGTTCATTCGCAGTCATTAAAGGTGGCCTGGCGAAACCTCTTTAACACGATGTATCATAAAGGGTTATTTCGACAGATCCCATAGTTGGTATGCAAAATGCCCCTATATTTCTTAATAAGTCCATTGTTTTGGTGGCAGCTAAAGGTCTTCTGAGGTCAAAAGAGCTCAAACCGCGGAAGCCTGGTATGAAAGTGTGAGGGATATTACACGCAGCACTAGACGACCCATGTTGTTTACAAGAACATATTTTTTGTTAGCGATCAAAGAACTTGTGAGGTCAAAAGAAGTCAAATAATGAAAACATCGTAAAATGATATCTCAAGAAAGATACATTTAAGGGATAAACCTCACTGTAACAAATAATTTCCTTTAAGCAAGGAATCGAAAAGTCTTAGTGATGTCTGGTTATCCCAGCGGTCTGAATTTTTCTGGCGTTTAATGCGATTATCAGTCTCTGTTACCATCCATCATCACTGTAAGGCGAGTTTATATTGAGAGATAATAACGAGGTATGGTAGGCCCACAATCATTGCTCATATAATAGAATTTTTGCCTTCAATCATATTGCAAAAGAAAAATCCTCTCTATGGTGAAACTCAGTGCATAAGATCCAAATCCTCTCTAAGAAACTTTCATTTGGAATTTCAAATCTAATAACTTGATAACCCAGTTCTGAATAAGGTAATCAAATAGACATTGTAAATGGGCAGAGTGGTCAGTTGCTTGGTAGCATAGATGTGACCCGGTTTATTATCTGACAATTATTACTCTGAGTCTTGTCGCGGTCGAAGTAAAGATCATCATTCCGCTGATTAAAGAACACTGGGGTGGCCTCGACGGTCACTTGCTTAGCTAGGTAGAGAGGCATTTATAGATTACTCCCTGCTTTGACACGCACTCTATCTGGGAAACTGCTAGCATGAACAGTTTTGTTACATCTGAGAAGATGCGATGAGGAAAGCATTTCAATATGTTTTTTTTTTTTTTTGTTAAGTAATTTCATTAAATGCTAAATCTAAAAAGACAGTCCTCTTCTGGTCCGATAAAATCTTATCTTGCTTTCTTGCCGAATAGTCAGTACAGGTTAAATGTCACAATACTAACTTACAAGCTTTTGCACGGACATAGTTGCCTAGATGGGTGGCGAGTCAGAGCAAAGTAATATTTAGTGCTCGCCTTATTTGCATGGCAGAACGCTTGAACGCGTCAAATTTGACTACTCACATATTTGCTTTTGCCTCTTGACTAAAGGAGCAATGCAAGGTAAAGACGACTTACATCACTCACGTACTCAGATTCACACTTTATATTGATATGGTGGGATGAAAGACATTAGACATTTGCCCTGGGCACAAAAAACATGAACCATGGACCAAAGAAAAGGATGATCCATAATTGATTGTCTCATATAACAATTACAGTATAGCTAACTTTTTACAAATATGAAATACATCAATATCACAAAATCACATTCTTGCTCAAAACAGTGATCAAAAATGGGCATAAAAGACTGTTGTTGGTTTCCCTTAGGTTTTTACACAATAATTTCAACTGAGTTAGTTAGTTAGTTAGTTAGTTAGTTAGTTAGTTAGTTAGTTAGTTAGTTAGTTAGTTAGTTAGTTAGTTAG
>WURT03104580.1:0-12280 GCA_009936505.3 Holothuria glaberrima
AGCCACAACTGGAAAAAAGGCTGTGGCCAGCTCGACTTGAACCAGTTGGTTGGAAACTGGGCCGTTAAACCTCATCTGACTAACTCCAAACTGCACCACTAAAATATTCTATCAAATAAAGAAAAAAATATCATTTTACCTCCCTGACAAAGTAACCTCCTTGAACATTTCCAGAGACACCATCAGTAAGCTGTGGGTATTCATATGAACTGTGAAATTCATACGGATGGGAAGGGTGGAAATCAGGAAGTTGTGCTTATTTTATTAGGCTTCTGCATAATTATTTTAGTATGGCTAGATTCTGTGGGGAAAATTTCCACATTTTTTTTTTTTTTTTTTTGGAATGGTTAGGACATTGGACTATTGGGTCAGACAAGAGGATAAAAGTAAAGGTAGTTTAACACTTTGTACCATATGCAATGTGGCATATAATACAGTATTCTCTATGGTACAGTAAGGTGGGTTTCTGTCCAAGAGTAATTTACAGGTTACCCATCTGAACTGGCCTTTCAGAAAAAAAAAAAAAATCTGATCCAAAATGAAGTTGTAATTCATAAGCCATGTAGGCTTCTCCCACATTCATGGTTGCTTGGCATCATAAAACTTCTGACCTTCAAGGCCTAAATTATTAGCTCAGCTGGTCAGTGAAATTCCTGGTTCTACTTCATTTTTTCAGGGAGTCAGAATATGTAAATTAAACAATTTAATCCTTTTGGTAAGGTCATGACTGGACCCTCCCAATAATTCCTGCATGTATATATATAGTTTTCCTGGAAAAATCTCTTCCCCCTCCCATGACAGTTTCCAGTGGGACAAGTTCCCTGGTGTTAAAAAGTTATGCCAAGTGGCAATTGCAGTCAAGAAGGAGATTTACATATGTAAATATTAGGAGGTAAGGTGAAGCCAAATAGATAAAACTATCAGATAACTTCTCCCACCAGAAACTTTGGAATTGTCCTGCATGGGAATAGTCTAGGGAAAATTGTCTGGGTTGAAACTCTCTGGATGGGAGGTGTTTCTGCAAACATATTTGGTATTGTTGGGCAGATTATTTACAGAGAAATGTAATTCGTACCTTTTTCCGGAGAGTGTTCCAGATAAATTTTTATGGACTAAGGACAGGGTTCCCAACATTTTTCTATTGAAAGCCATGTTCAAAAACAAGCATGACACCCTGTCCATTTACTTTGACTCAGAGAACAATGTCACTTATTATGATTAACATTTGACCATGATCTTATGAGGGTGGGGATGTCTTACTATGTATAACTTGTGTGGCCAAAAGGAGGTGGAGGTTCGATAGGTGGTCTAGAGGTACTTCTTCAGAATTTTTTGAATTAATACACTTGCCATGTTTGAAAGCTTTGAGTCAAATTTGTGCCTCCAGTTAATATGCTTTGCAACTGTAAAGGGAAAATGCAGTCACCCCAACCAGAGTTAGTGTGTCCCATCACTCTAGTTCATGAATGGCCTATTTTGATCATGTGACTATATTTTTGTTAGTGAATTGTGAAATTCAAGGAGAATTTCTCCTTTCTTTACCCGCTGTTTATAATAGTTACGTTCAAAATGTCTTCAGAGTTGGATATAATGCAATAAGAGGAGATTTGCAAGAGTTTCCTGATTTTTCAAAGCAAATTTTGGGGTGACTGCCTATTGCTTCTAACTAGAATCAGAACTCGAAGAATAGGAAACCATGGCCTGACGCATTTTAAGCAGCTACCCTCTGCATGTTTCATTGTTTATGAAATTTACTTTCATTATCCATTTCAGGAATGTGGTAAAAGTACTGTATTTGGTCATACTAGACAGTTTTTTGCCTGCCTTCATGATTTGAAACAGAAATAAATCCACAAAGAAGAACACTTCAATGTTAAATTGTATTTTGTGTTATTGTATGCTAGCATAAAAAATGATACAATTATTTACACTACATTCAAGCATTCCACATATATTCAACAAACTGCTTTAAATACTTAGTAGCAGCACTAATTAAAATCAGCATCAGAGGCTGTTAATTGGTGTTTATCATTCTGCAGCCAATCTATTTTCTACTTTCTTTTGAATATTCCAAGCCTCGACTGGATATTGCCTAATCAGAATGGTTGGTTCTCAAACAGTGTAAAGTTTCAACTTCCATGAAAATTCCATTTTTTGATCTATAGATGAAAAAAACAAAGCAAAGCAATTAAACTTCCTTAAATTTCCCATAGTTTCTTTGCCATCTGCAAAATATTGAAGTAAAGATTTTCTAAGTGGATTACAAAAACTGATGTTTAATGTTCAAGACATTTACCTACAGTGCTTGTGCTTGTATTTCCATGCAGCTTGTCTTTTTCTTTTTTAAGATAAAGCATGCAGTCTCATATTCTTTCACCAGTATTTTGCACAAATCCTACAAGAGGAATATGTACACAAAGTCTCTTCTAAGATACCTTGCCTCTTAACTCTTTCCTAAATTTACTTTTGTCATTCACACATTAGATACACCTCACAGCAAAAGTGACTCACTCTTCCACAGCTTTCAATTTCTCTGTACAGTAAACCGTTTTTCCTTTGCTTCAGTCCCCTATAATGCTCTGTTGTATTAAATCTCACTTCCTTGGCTCTTTTCAAAGTCAGCTTATGTCACCCTCAGTTTGAACCAAGTCCCCCACAGCAGTGCCAGAAGAAGGAAATTCTTTCAGAGGAGGCGAGAAGGGCCTGTAGGAGCACTTCAAAGTAGTTAAATACCCTATGCCTCAATATGGTGAAAGCCAAAAACGTGCGCGGATGGTCAATCTGAGTCCGTCGGGGGGGGGGGGCAACCGCCCCCTGTGCCCATATGGTAGTTCCGCCACTGCCCCACAGGATTCAACCTTGCTTATCTCTGAAATGCATGACATGAATTTCTTTGCACAGAAAATTGATGGTATCCAATGATGACTTTGATGGCAATAGATAGTCACCACTGTGGTACAAGAGTGACATTCTAAGACACAGATCCTGATATTTGAATATATACTACTAAAACCAAAGTGGTGAAGCATATAAGGCTATGGAAACTTTATCATGAACCATGTATTCAGTCTCAATGTTGACGTATGACATAAAAAAAAAAAAAAAAAAAACCATCTGTGCATCTTCTAATAGTGTATACAACTTAATAATAAAGACCCAGGAAGGACCTTTGTTCAGTACAAGACATCAATTTGAGACCTTTAAAAGTAGTGGTACAATGAAACATATATTTGTATGCAACAATTTCATTATGTGAAATTAATTTTGAACCTTTGCAAGACAACCTGACATGACTGTCACACTGTCATCAGTTCAGAAGATTCCCCTGAGGATGAACCTTGTATTTCCTCACTTGGGAGAAGAGATCTGTCATAGAAGCTGAAAGATTGCTGGGCGGCATTCACAATGTCACAGGTTCTGTGTGCTTGCTGTCAATGGTAAATATTTATTGAAACCCCTGCAAAAGTTATTAGTCTAAATGCATAGTCATGATGTATATTGTAATAGAAACCAAACAGCAAGGTCAGAACTGTGGTTGGCCATGCTGTACAATTTTCATGATAACACTCTGAAGTGATCTCCTTAGGAATCGTCCTGGCTGGACTTTGATTATAGGACCTGCATTACAGGTATGCAGGGCCTACGGATGATACAAGTTGACTGTGATTCAGTGCAGAGGCACACAACCTTGATATACATACCTTACTCCAGAGTGACTTAAGAAGGAGTTGCTATTTGATATGTTTATTCATATCTGTCATTCCACATTCAGGAGAACTTTGGTTTTCTCCTGAAACAGAGAATCTCCTAAACTTGTAGTTGCAAACAGACTAGAAACTTTAGATGCTAAAACACCAGTTTTTGTATGCATAGATATTGTCAGCAATCCTACAATATTACTAATGCTTAAAGTGTGCAAGTAAGGCATTGAAGTAAGCAGCAAAGAAATGCAAAAATATCCCTTCAAACTTTCAGAAAGATTTAAAATATTCACTGGAAATGTATTACTGTCCTGTTCATTAAAAAACTACTAGCCTATTTAAACCTTCTTTACTATTAAATATTATGCGACAAAATGTTTCATCTATGAGGATTACTTCTAGGGAGGCAGCCAATTTCAGACCCAGAGATGAAATGTTGACATGTAGAAATGACTGCCATCTAGTACTGAACGATTAATACTAATAATTCAGGCCTTGAAGGGTAGTTGTTTTATGACACTAAGCGACCACAAATGTGGGAGAAGCCTATATGGCTTATGAATTACAACTTCACGTTGGGTGGCTAACCAACAACAATTTTGATCACATTTGGTTTCTTTTGAATGTGAAAGGCCAGTTCAGATGGAAAAACCGTAGATTGCTCTTGGATGAAAACCCACCCTACTTCCCGGATAGGGATCGAACCCTGAACCTCCCAGTTGCCAAGCTTCATCGCTTCAAATGCCACCCCGTTTATCCACTCAGCCAAAGCACCTGTTTATCGAACCTCAAACCTTCCCATAATGAACAGGAATTTTTATGAACAGGAACAAAGGAGGCCGGTTTGTCCATTATCATACAATAAATGTTCTGTCAGTAAGTCAGTAGTGGTAGTATTTACAATGACAACAACAACTTTTGAGTGCAGGAATAAATACTACCTTTATGTATATAACATTCCCAATTAACAAGTTTGCCACAATAGAAGAGTACTTACACACCATATCAATCTTTTTAAATAACAAAACTTTCATCACAGCAGATTTTGGAAAGCCAGCAGCTGAGCTCTGAATTTCAATTACTCTGAAAAGACCCTTCCCCAAGACAGGTACACCCTTCAGCCCACCAGCATTGCATTTTCAACATTAAGATTGCTTGGCTTTTAAAAAAAATGGATTTTCAACAGGTTAGAACATTCCTGAAGGTAGCTACGCAAAACCCCTTAATACCCCTGTGGCCCACTGGAAGAATTGTTCTTCAGCACACAAAACTGACCTTTGCTTGACAAGGAATGATGATAATAGCAGTAATAGCATCATTTAATGATCTCCTAACAGCCATGATACTTTTATTGGATGCATGGTGGCTCCCTTTATGACTTGTGAAGCACTAAACAATTGAAAATGAAGGAACTATAATGTGACAATAAAAGGCAAACAAACAAGGCTAAAATTACCACCACTGTGTCACATCTTACACTGGGTGCATGCTAACTGTTCATCAAAGTTTCTCTATAGGCTAATCAATTTTGGACTGGAAAAGCAGTTTATGGTCCAAAATACATCACGGCAATGACATGGGATTCTTATGGATAAGCAGAAAAAAAAATAGGCATGGGAAATGGCGAACAGGCTTTTCATCCACCAAGAGAAAATAGCATGTACTGAAGACATGAATGAAACCACCCTTCTCCTTGTAATAAACTGGCCTCTTGAATGGTCCAAAATGCATCATGGCAATGACATGGGATTCTTATGGTAAAGCAGAAAAAAAAAAAAAAAAAATAGGCATGGGAAATAGTGAACAGGCTTTTTATCCACCAAGAGAAAAGAGCATGTACTGAAGACATGAATGAGAGCCAGCCTTCTCCTTGTAATAAACTGGCCTCATGAAATAGAGAGAAGGTTCACTAAACTGAGTTCCTAACCATAATCCTTACTCAAACCCCCAACCTATCCAAAGATAATCCCAGGTCTTTTCCTAAACCTTGTAACCCTACTTCAATCTTGTTTCTGCTCCAACTTATTAGTATATATAAACACTGCAAACTGAAGTCAGTTCAAATGGCACTAGAAATGATGTTAATCAAAATTAGTGCCCCTGTAATGTCAGTAAAACTCTGAGGTAAAGAAGCCACCAGTATCATTATAAGGGTCATCAAAGACACAAGTTTGCAAACTCACACATGTGATTTTTCTCTTCAGAAGAAATGCATTGGCTATTTATTGCACATATAAGCAGACTACTGTAACAAAATCTAGGTACTGTATAATTGGTGTGTTTCAACCATCACCTCTTGATAGAGAAACATTTCTTTCAGTACAGGGTACATAACACTTTCAACTACAAAAAGGTCTAGTACCTATCCATCTATGACAGGCCCCCTTCCATTACAGTCATGCTATATTTGTATCAAAGACACATGTAAACTGGGGCCCTGTTTCATAAAGCCTAGATTGAGACCAACCTTAAGTTTTATTTCAATAGTACAATTGCATGGCAGATCAAACTTGAGGTCAAGCATAACTAATTGTTATGAAACAGATCTATGACCTGGTCAATTTAGTTTCAAACACCCTGAGGTAGAATATGATGATTGATTTAAACAATTGGTCTACATATTAAACTTGGGTATAACAATTAAAATGCTGTCATTTATGTGATAGCAAATTCTGAACATGAAAACTGAAGTTATATTCTTTATGGTATTTAAAATGGTGAAGAAATTTTGGAATATACCATCAAAATTGCAAGGCACTTCTCATGGTGAGAATTAAAGAAATTAACATAAGATTCAGATTTACTTGCAGGTAGTACTATATTCCTCTGGCTTTTTGAAATGGAATGTCACAAATTATTGAAACTAAAACCTGCAAACTGAGTAACAGACAAAAATGACCTGACATATTGTCTTCAAAAATCATCAAAGCAGTTGCTTTCTTCTTCCCACTACAAAATTGGAGATTTGGGTACGAGAAGTGACTCGTCTTCATCTGTGGAGGGAAAAGAATGATAAAAATAATATTTGTTGCAAAAGGAGTAGATCAAATAACATCATTTGAGCTATCTTTTTATCCTTACAAATTTGTCACTGCTAATATGGTATCTTCCAAGGTTATATCAACAACATAACACACTCCACTGATGAGATGACCACTTAACTCCCAACCTATATAGCCAACCAAACATACCAGGTGCCTGCACTGCCTGTTTAATTCAGGTAATAAATCTCAGTCCTGGTAGCAACTTTTTCTGTGTTGTAAAAGCTCACCATTGTTTTACTGTATTACTATTATAGACTATAGCAAAAGGGAAAGAAAGGTTGTTTTAGTTGTGTCCCAATATCTCTTATCTCTATGTTCTGACACTGTGCTGTACTGTATATACAGTAGATGCTGATATGGCTTTCAGTGATGGATCCATACTATTTTCATTCACAGAAAGATTGAGATAGATGGCTTAATTCTGCATGCAACCTTCTTCCTGATCCTAACCTTACCCCTAACTCTAATCTAATCCTTCCTCCTTATCCCTAACACCCTATTGTGTTGGAATATACAGCCTGAATAAAGGGTCAATTTGAAACAGAGCAGTCACTTGAAAGTGACCCACATTGGCAGAATTAGTCCATTTGATTAAAACCCAACACTATAGATTAATTTTGTTTTTCCTTGCAACATGTCTCATTTTAATTTTGTTTAGTAGTCCATGAAATCTTGTTAATGATACTGCAATTTCTCAATAAGGAATTCTGTCTCAGATCTCATCTATGTCCTAGCACATAGGCAAACAAGAACTGGAAAGGCCAAGGTAAAGTGCAGCCTTCAGGTGACAGAAATGGTGTCAGGGCACAGAGGCCTTAGAAGCAAGAGATGAACCAAGGCCAAAGTAAGCAACTGCAAGACACTTAATGCAAATAATATAAGGGCAATAAGGTCATTATGGCCTTCAGTGATAGAAATTTCTGAGGGGCAGCTATAAGCATGACTCCAAAAGCCATGCCCTGCCTTCAGTTATTTTGAGCTCTGTATTACTAAAAGTAAGACTCAAGGACTGTCAGTTCTAACATTCAAAAAGCTTGTTTTTACAAAACAGGTGCAATTTGCCCTCAGTCAAAGGAAGCCAAGCTTAGTAGTTCTTTTATTCCATAGGCAGTTCAGCAGGTCCACTTGCCAATCACAAATTATCAAAACCATCCCTACATATATATTTAAGGCCCTAACCAAGAGTCCACATAGAAAGAATGTTACACAAGCAGTTGGGACAGTGTTATTTTTTTGGCAAGTTCTATTGACTATTTTTACTATTCGGATACTGTAATGATCATTATATCTTGTGTGACCTGTTATGTACCCCATACTGCATTAAGCCACCTGAACTGAGATTGTGGAGTCAAAGAGCGTGGGTAATACTGTAGCCTTTTAAACTTGTTTTATGTTTAAACTACTAGTAGACTCAAATTTAAGACTTCTTGGGTAGTACATTCATTTTGGCAGCTACTTTTTTCCAACATTTCCTGTACAAAACAATCAAAATGAAATTGTTTTGTAGTTTTCAGTTACCACACCTTACTGTCTACCATATGTTGCAATGAATTCTTTTAGATTGTCGTTTATATTAGAATTCATAAATATCTCTAGAATAAGAGAACCTACTGGAGTTCAGGTGTCTGTTACAAAGTTGAATAAAACTATCAAGCATTCTTAAAGGTCATAAACAGTCACCCCAAACTTATTTTGAAACAATAGCTAAATGTCACAAACTTATTTCTCTTTCAAGTATATTTCATGATATTATAGGACATAAATATTGCATATTCAAGGTAAACCAAGCAGTTGCTCCTTGTAAATTTTACAATTGAGTGTGGCCAGCTCGACTTAAACCAATTGGTTAGAAACTGGGCGGTAAAACCTCATCTAACTAACTAACTAACTAACTTTACAATTGAGTGAGCAAAATACTGTCACATGATTCTCAAGAGCCATTCAGGAAATAGGATAGTCTAATATACAATTCTTTATTGGGGTGACTGCATTCTCCCTCTAAATGAGTGAAATAAAAGCCTTTCCCTTTTTCCGAATTTTAAAAGATCAAAAGATCTTATCATAGTTTTCTTTTTCGGTCAAATGAAACTGAAGGAAGACACTTGGCATATGGGTGGTATATATCCGCACACAAATGCTTGTTTGGTTATTTTAATGTTGAGCCTGTGATTAACTGATTGCCAGTATAATCTGTATGTTGCATCCATGCAGTTGTAATGGCCTGCTTGATAACTTAAGTTATTCCTGTAGTAGTAAAAATTAATTTTTTTAACATTGGGAGTACTGTACTATCCAACAGTTGTTCTACTACTTCTGCCTCTATAATTCAATAGTGATATAAGGCCATTGATTTTATTCTCAGTTTACCAAGAACTTTTCTTAATAAGTTTCAAGCATCCCTGATATTCCCTTACTCCCACTCTCATCTTTACCCAGACAAGTTTCTTTAAAGTGCTGCTAGGCTTGGAAGAAGAGATCTTACAAGTTATAATTTCTGTAAAAAAAGAAGTGCTTGGGCCAAAATTTATGTAGGACATGTGAAAGAAGGAAATACGCATTCTGATGAAAACTGATGAAGTAACATAATGGACAACCAACTCTCAGAAAAAACCTTGCTTGTGATGAAAATTTCCTCTCCTTATCCCAACCAAAGGTTGACTGACACGGTAGAAAAAAACACTGATACTGAACGAGTGGCACACCTATTGTACAGTAGTTCATACATGATATGACGGCAACATACATGGCCCTTTAGCAGCTGTTGCCACCCAGATAGACAAATGTTGATACAAAAAGGAAGCAACAAGAGACCTTAATCCAAACATGGAACATAAACAGGGTAATAAAAATATCAAAATAAATATAGACTAGAGAGGCCACTTCGTTGTTATTGGGAATACTGTGTTTCTTGAATGAAATATATCCACAAATGAACAAGTCATAGAATGTTTTCTCCCTTGCACTGAGCCATCTTGTCACGCTACTGTACTGTCAGATGGTCAAATCATAACTATGAAATGTAGTGTATATTGGATGTAATAAATTCTACTTTAGACAGTGCAATGTAAATTGTATTTTGATGTCCTTGACATAACTTCAAGTACTCAAGATTCTTTCTCTAATGGATCACCAACAAGATCAGTGCCAACTGAGCACTTCCATTTTCAGATTCATCTGTGCTAACTTTGAATGCCATTCCCTACTCTACCTGCTTGACGGGAATGAAAATTTGAATCGTGTAGGCCCATATAGCTTACATTATGTTTTCATTCCATGAATTGCAGTTGATAGTTGCAATGTACTAACCACTTGCATCTCAACTTGAGAAAAATTCACCATGGACTTGCCACTTGTCTTGAGTGCAAATGAGGAACATGATTCTAACTTTGCTTGAGATATTAAAGTGAGCAGAGAGGTATCACAACTGTTACACAACCAACAAATAAGTCTCGGGTACTGATACTTCAACATACTCTGTTCTGAAATGTCACAATAAAGAGACTTCAGGGCAAAGAGATGTTTGGAATGGTAGCTGCAGTCCCCATCATGATAATGTCTGAAGGATGGGCAGACTTGTGTCATATGGGCTTCTTACTTGATTCTTGATATCAGCTTTAGTTCCAGAGTCATTCAAACATAAGTAAATCAGTTCCTTGTTACATATCAGACAACTATGACTTCAAATATCAAGGTACACTAATGACTGGGTGGTTTAATCTTTCCATCTGATTAATGACCGTAGAAATAATTATAGCACATCAAATTCTTTCATGTTGCCTGGGAATGAGCTGTGTTGGGTGGTGTGGGGAGTCGCCAGAATGCAATACCTTCACATATATTTCACAATATATGCTTTCAAGATTTTCACAGTCTGACCTCTAGTGACTTTTGTCATCTGCCAAACACTATCCTTCTTCAACTCAACATGGGGAGTCTGTATGCTAAGCAGAATATCTCTCAAAGTTACACTTCTTCAGATATCATGTCTAAACATTTTTCACAAGTTGACTTACAGTGTCCTCACCACCACCAAAAATACAAATGACCTTTAACTTAATGTAGGGCATCTGCATGACCTCTAGTAACTTTCGAATGACCTCCATCCTCCACCAGAAACAATAGGATTCTGGTATGCAATGTGTGGCATCCACATGCTATGTATGATATCCATCACTCCTCACCGACTGTTACCCTTTTTGTTGTTTTCCATAAACAATTCCTGTAATTTCCTCACAGTTTGTGAGGCTTCCCCCTAGTACATCCCCCACTGGGGCAGACTTGCCAACCTCAAAAAATGGCAAACCTTCAGCTTCTCACAAGAAAACCTGGAGTCTCATACGTTATTATCAGGGGTGAAACTCAAGGGGGAGGGGTTAGGGGCGGCTCACCCCCATCTCGCAAAAAATGTGACTATGGCAGGGCAAAAATATATTTCTCAGGGCAAAACTGCGAAATAAAAACCTAAAAATTAAACCAGAAAGCCCAAAGGCTTAGTAATTCCTTGCCAAAAGCGGGATGCTTTGTCACACAGAGGTTCATCCCTTAAATGTATACTTCTTGACTACATTATTTTTTATAATGCATTCACAATTTCATCCCTGCTGACCTCACATGACTTTTGAACCCCACCAAAACTTAAATAACAAAAAAGTTAAAAAAAAAAAATGTCTTAGAAGATTTTTATATGTGCTTCCTCCCTTGTAATGTCATGAATTGTGACCTCTAGCAAAACCAAAGGGTTCCTCTCATTATGACAAATCTAAACAAAGTATGTACAGTTTTTATACTTCCCATCTTCATATGTAATGTTGATACAGTTTTTAGTCTTTCATCTCTGGTGACCTCAAATGACATGAGACCTTCACCAAAAACAATAAGGATCTTCCTTTCAACATGACAAATCTATATACCATATAAAAACTGTCCATCATTGCTATCTTGAGATATTGTATTTACAAGCCCTTTATAAAGTTTTTGAAGCTTAACCTGGGATGACCTGAGACCACCAAAGACAATAGGGTTCTTTCTCTCAACATGACATGTTTATATATATATATATATATATGTATATATATATATATATATTAAAAGTCTAGGTAAACTGTCTATCATTATTATCTTGAGACATCGTGATTACAAGCCATTTACAAGGTTTTCTCAGTTTAACCTCAGTGACCTCAGATGACCTTTGAGCTCTTCCAAAAACAACAGGGTTCTTCCTCTTAACATGACAAATCTATATCCTAAATATGAAGTGTTGGTTGTTCCTATCTTGAGATATCCCTGTTACAAGGTTTTTGGTCTTTGACTGCTAGTGACCTTGGATGACCTTTGACCTCCATCAAAAACAATAGGGTTCCTCCTCTCAACATCACAAATCTATATACCAAATATGAAAATCTTCAATGATTACTAACTTAAGATATCCCTATTACAAGGATTTTGGTCTTTGACCTCTGGTGACCTCAGATGACCTTTGACCTCCACCAAAAACGATAGGATTCTTCCTCTCAACATGACAAATCTATATACCAA
>WURT03104591.1:0-12280 GCA_009936505.3 Holothuria glaberrima
GCAGACATGAGATCCATATTTCAAGGCTGGGTACATGCAGCTCAAAACACTCGGGAAGTGCCGTTTCCGGCCATCTGGCGGGTTTGTAAAGCCACAAAATGTTCTTGTACGCCCGCACCAACTGATGGTGGCGCTCCGCTTAGACAGTCTTTCTGGCATTCAGCCCCCCCCCCCCCAATATTTTTTTCCGTTCCAACGCGCCATATATGAGCAACTCAAAAAATATCCCAAAGATAGAACCATTTTGCATCTAAGCAACCTTACATTAACGAAAATTTCTAAAAGGGGAGGGGACACCCAAAATGTGTAAACATAGTATATCAAGGTAGAAAGCATAGATAGTTTTTATACTTTGTGTTTGGATGTGTTATGGCCAGAAGATGGTTTGGGTGAAGTCACCGGAAGTAAATCAACGGACACCTTGAAAATTTTTTGAAAGCTCTGATAGATATGCGAATGATGGATACCCCTTTTACTTGATATAGGTTTGTCAAATCAGGTACACAACTGATGAAGTTGGTTGTATTCCTGGTCTGGGCATCCTTGTGAGGACCACTTTACTTTGTTTGCTTTTTGTGTAAGCTGCTCAACTTTGTTAAAATAGGGAGTGTCCCTGGTTGAAGCGGTTTAAATAAGTTCCCCGTTCTCATCAGGGAGATGTTAGTAACTCCCTGTTCTCACTATTGCAAGGCTCTCTGGTGGTTTTCATTGAGTCTTGTATCATATAATGCATGTTTCTCCTTTGGGAGAAGTTTCAGATTTTAAATTTGCCTGTTGTGGAAAATAAATAGCAAGAGGTTTCTAACAGATCACTTGGTGCTCAAATTGTGTCAATTTGAAACTCCGGAAAGTGAAAAAGTGCTTAAAATATTTTCAAAGCAAAGAATTACTAAGCCTTCTGGCGTTGCTTCTATTTTTACTAAAAAATAGAGAAGTGTTCGAATGGCATTTACTTCTTCTATTGGCTGTTTCTAAATACAAATTTTCCAGTTTGTAAAACAAGTTGTTTGGAGGAAAAGGTTTGTAGGTTTTTACTATACGGAATAATTTCTTCTGTTCCGCCATTGATGAGTTGTAATTGCAAATTATTACATCATTTTATGTAGTTCTCGAGAGTGTTATTCCGTTACTGTACAACAGATGTATAAACGTAATACTCTTTCACAAGTTCGGAACAAAATGCACTCTTCGTAATCCACGTAATTTAAAAGGTTTTACATCATTATGTTGAAAAAAATACTGAATTTAAGACATTGCAATAACTTTTCCCGTTCTTATACTTTGTTTCGGCTGCCATTCTTTCATTCTTCGTTAGTCAAATAAGGGAACATATGTACCGTGTGATGTTGCCATTATATTGGTCGAAGTTTCATTTCCGTGAATTTAATGTTACAATCGTTGCCGGGAAGATCATGCCAGAATATGCTTTGAATGTTGTCACTATTGTAGTTTCCATTCAGATTTGAAGCTTCACATGAACAATATTGGCTCCCCTTTCGCCATCGATAGCAATATGCGTTAGAATAACAGTGAAGTCCGTCATCATTTTCAACATAGCCGTGCCACCATCCTCCCGCATGTTTCTGAGCACAGTTTTGGCTGGATATTTCGTTATCGTTATCAAAAGTAGAAAATAGTTGGTTTCTTCGAGAATTCATGCCGTTAAAACCTTGTTAACAAAATGATTCAAGATCACAAAAATATTGTTTCTATATCATTTCAAAGAAGTTTAGTACATACATTATATAGAACCTTAACGAAATATAGAAGTTTTCAACCTATCAAGGGCGTATTAAAGTATTACAATCTTAAGAAGTTACTCTTGGCAACCATTCTTTATGCAGTCTCAGTATGGAACTAGGTTCCATCATGTATAACAAGAGCAGTGAAGAAGACATTCTACATTTACTACAGTTAATATCTGGGAGTTGCGGAAACGGGACCCCATTTATTAGAGGGTTAGTTAGTTGAGGTTTAACGACCCAATTTCCAACCAATTGGTTCAAGTCGAGCCGGCCACGGCCTTTTTTCCAGTTGTGACTCACTGGCTTGTTTGCCCTTACTCCATTGCTTATGTGGAGCATCACGCACAACGGCAGAAGTTTCCATTGTTAAAGTCTTTGGTATGACTCGACCTGGGAATCGAACCCGGGCCTCCTGCGTGAGCGGCGGATGCTCTACCACTAGACCAAACACGCGGTCCATTTATTAGAGGGTGAGAGAAGGCTTTCGTTACACTTTATTTTGGAACCCATCAATTCATAACGATAGAAAACTGAAGTTGGTGTTCTAATATTTATTCAATTTAACATTGAACATGTGACAAGAAGTGTTCGAGGTAATTTTAAGGTGCTTTTCGACCTATATTGTAATGTGAGTATCATTAGGTTATTTGTTCCATACTTCATCTTCAGCTAAGTTTTTGTAACAAATAAATGTAAGCTATAAGTCTAGGACTGTTTGCTTGTTTCTTGTTTTGTTTTGGTTTTTTTTTTCTGTTTTTTTTTTTTTTTGACATATTAAACTGGTATCGGAAATGGAGAAAGGGATTCCAGTGACAATGACCAAGTTAGTGAGACATGCTTATGTAAAGGCCAATTAATGTTTACATGTATATGTTAATGCCGCATCCATTTGGGGGAAAACCCAAATAAATACCTGGAACAACGATGTCTGAATCAAAAATATCTTACGTGTATCAGTTCGAACCAAATAAAAATACAATGACAGCAATTAACTGACGTCTTTAAATTTAAAATTGGAGGTGAAAAACGTAAAAGCAAAAATAAAACTCCACTCAAAGTTTCACGTTAGTGCGTTCATCAGGAGGTCCAGATGAATAATCTGGACCTCCCGAAGAACGCACTAGCATGAAACTGTGAGTACAGATTTTACGGCATAACTTGTAAAATTATACTACCTGATATTGTAATATCCCGCATAGCTTCGCAATCCTATCTTTCATTAAGATTAAACATCCCACTGAGTTATATCAGATATTCTTCTACTGTGTCTAAGAGGGAAAAGTATTGGCCCTTAACTTTTGTACATACCAGCTGTTCCAGTGTAACTACCGAGACCGACTAGCTTGTAATTGTCACCCTCGTCACTTACACGAAAGAAGTTGTATAGGGCGTAGTAGGTCGATCCTGCAGAGTTTCTCAGTTTTATGCGAAGTTGATAGTTTTTCTGGTTTGTGATAACAAGCCAGAATTCTCCCGTTAAATCGCCAAATCCCTGCTTGTAACTACTCCAGTTGCGATGGAAATTTGTACTCCCGTCTTTGCGACGTTGAAAGACCTTTACAATTTGATACAAAACAAAGACTAGTACTCATACTCTGATCGCATATTAAACTTTTCGGAGACTCTTGTGCCAAGCGCACAACGTCTGTTATAAAATCTCTTAAGGGTAGTTTGAATTAATCAGAATCGCACTGGTAACCGTACCAGCTAAAGGCTTAAAATCTCTGCCAAACTCCTGGTGTCGTGGAACTGAGACTCACATTGTCGCCTGAGTAAAGTCAACTAAAAACACAGTTATGCTTGCCTTTCGACAGGCTGACAGGTAAAATCCAGTTTTCAGAAGTAGGTATTTGTTATTGTGATCTGTAACTGTTTGACTGTTCACTGCAACTCTGCAATTAGCATAATAGCAGGGCCTGGCACTGAATACGGGTTGCCTTCAATACTCTACTCTTTATGAAAAGCCTTGTTTGGAAGGACAGAGATCTTCGACGTTACCAGAGACTAAGCTAACTACCAGCCCTTCCATCTGTAGCCCGGAAGTCTGCGTGCATCCGTTCCAAACTGATTGTAAGGGACAGATGTTAAACATGATTATAGTCAAATGGCTAAGAGGCAACGAAACTAATTAGACATACTAAAATTTACATTTGTTCTCATGCATTTGTTTAATGCAGAGCGCCACAAACAAAAAAATAGACATGTTTTGCTTCATGAGCAGGATAAAGCAGACGGCGCAAACCTACCTACTTCCTTTCATTATGTGCCAGCGTAAGGAAAGATAGTCACAATTCTTTTTGTATGCATCATAATCGAATCATTGGGATCATAAATATCAACAATTGATTGGTTTATTATAGTGCATGGAGTGCCAATACAATGGAAATTGATAAATAAATCTTAAACGACTTTATCCAACTGTATTCTTCCATCACAGGACTAAATTCTCTAACCTCGACCTCCTGTGCATGCGGTAAGATGCTTTTAGTTACAGGTCTTGGCTATTGGTAATCTAACCTTCAGAAATGCACCCCTGTAAACAGGGGTGTAATCTTATAACGTCATAGTAGTAGTAGTAGTAAGATTATGCTGAACATTGTCTAGTTTTCTTACCGTCCATCCGCCGTTTCCTGTTGTCATATCGCAGTAGACTTGGAAGCTCTCCCCGGGCCAACCGGAGGGGTGAATAGTATAGACTGCATCTCTCCTGTTTCCAGAGTTGTATAGTTCAAAGCAATCAAGAATCGCTGTACAAGTCTGTCCATCTCCTTCAAAGCCATCTTTGCAACAGCACATTGTTATATTATTTCTTTCTTTACAATCTGCATTTACATTGCAAGTGTAGTTCTCACAAGTCAATACGTCGTTGTTACAAGTACACCGAGAGGAGCAATCGGGGTTCACGTAAGTGTTACCATTCTGATATTAAGAGCAAAAAGAGAAATGTTTCCTAGTCCAAGGCTAACGGATACTTAATGGTCTATTTATTTCGCCCCTTTCAACTATTTAAAAAGGTGGAAAAAGATTTTGTTCTTACCGGAATGACCCTTCCTTCCTGGACGAAACATCCACATTCTTTTTTAGATACGCAGTCGCTTCCTTTGAATAAGAATCCATCGGGACAGACACATCCTTCACCCTGAGCACATTCGTCATTGCAACCGTTTCTAACTTCTGGTTGATCACAGGTACCTTGACAAGTACATGGTCCGAATTCCATATTTTTCTTACAAGTCGTAATAAAGGAATCTAAATCGGAAAGAGGGAATCTTATAATAAAGTAATAAAAGGATATCTTTATTCAGGATGACTTTCTGTATTACGTAATATCGCAATAGACATTCATGAGATCGGGAAATGTAAAAGTTATCGGGAAACGTTCATTTAATTGTGTAATTTTAGCCCACTAGACAGGAGCTGTTACAAAGACCAAGTACCAACTCTTTGTTAAAAGACAAATCGTTATTTCAAACTGTGCTTTTACTATATCATAAGGGAAGGGAGCTGCTCCAAGTAGAGGCTACCTAGTTTGCTTGTTTCTTTTCAATGCATTCACAAAGGGAAAATTAGATCAGGTCTTACCAGCTGTCCCACTATACACTCCTAGGTTGGTCAAGGAATATCCGTTCCATTCGTCACTGATACGAAACTTGTCGTACTTAATGTAAAACGATGAACTGTTAGAACTAACAATTTCCATGTGTAGTTCATACTGTTTTTGGTTTGTCACGTGTGCTATTTTATCGTTGCCCAGCCAAAACTCACTTCCGAAGAATCCGAAACCATTTTTGTACTCATCCCATGTGCGTTTATGAGCAACCGATCCGTCGAACCGGTTTAGAATGATCTGTTGTAGCATATAAAATCAGTCAGAAAAATAAAATAAAAAAGAATCATGTGATCAATGTTATACCAATGTTAACACGGGCAGATAAGTTTAAATCTACACTGCTGCTTGTACAAATAATACATTTTCGCAAATTATAAATTTTCCTTGAAGTAAGACTTGAGGTATTCCTTGTGTGTTCAAAAGTAAAGTAATCTACTATAAGATTTCCATGAAGATCTCCTTCATTTTCATTTAAAGCTGGATCCTAGATCCGGTTACAAAAGGCTGGTTTCAAAGAAATCAAAAAACAACAAATCAGGTGCTTCAAAAAGTGAAATTTAAGACAACCTACCATCCAGCCACCATCCGAATTTATTTCTGAATTATCGCAGAATACTTCAAAGGGTTTTGAGAATCCAACTGGTCTAATAATGTAAACTCCGCTTTTGTTTTGAGACGAACATTGTTGTTGCACTTCCTGGCAATCTCGTGGGAATTCTGGTCGTTCATAGAAGAAGTATGATGGTGATACTGGCAAAAGATTAATTTCAAAAAAGTTTCTTTCCTGAGACATATAATAGCCATTAAACTTAGTAATACGGTGTAACACATTACAAATACAGTTCTTAAGTGACATTAGCTATATAAAAACAATAAATATACAACTCTGAAATTGCCTTAAAGTCATAAATGACATCCTACTGATTAAGATGCTATGAAAAGAATTATTTGAATATTCAAAATGGTAGCACTTCATAGAAAGAGAAACTGCTACTTAATTAAAAGCTGGGTTGTCCTAAGCGTTTAACCGACAGCTAGTGCTTAACTTATCTCTAATCCCAAATATAGCATTAAGCGTAGGTCCATGATAATAAAGCAAAAATATAAATACCCGAGAGATGCTCTTGTGATGAGCCAATGCTAGGGTCATGAGTAACCTGCAGAGGATTGTAAAAAAGTATTATTAAAGAATGAGAGCGATGAATGAATGGAAAAAGAAATATTCCGTTTTAATAATTCTAGTAAGGTGTAGCCTATCAAAAATTTCGTCATACGATTTTGCAGCAAAATGGCTTGTTTGAATTCTCTTTATCGCTCACTTGCTTTGAAATACACTTAACCATTATAGCTGATAAACTACATTTTGTATGACTGTCTTATTTTTTTAATTCTTCCGAAGGAGTATGAATTGATCATAGTAGAGACTGGGGTTGCATGTTATACGCTATTTATAAAACCGTCTTTAAGAACACAGTACAGTTATTCAAATCCAAGAGAAGAGGTGACCTCGTAAAAACTTGGCTGACTCTCTGACATGAAGTTTTCTCCGTAAAAAAACATTAATAATGCTAAGTTAGATACGCACACTTTTCTATGACAGTTTATAATCCCAGCTAAAGTTAAGCTGTTTTTGATGGTTACTTGACACTGACTCAGTATTGTTGATGGCTCAATTGTAAGTTTCGATACCGTTCATTTCAGCTCAGTTCAAGTTGTTACAAAGAAAGATATTTCTATGATACATCACCTATACCACTGTTGGGCAAAGTATTTATTAACCATTTTTTGGGTAAATAATGTAACCAACTTGTGGGTAAATGCATTACCCAACAGCTGTTGGGCAAACTTTACCCAATTTTTGAGCGTATACATATGTGCCCAATGTTGGTTAAAAGTTGGTTAAATATTTTGCCCAACTCTTTTAGGGTGTGATAGTGCTGTTTGGATAAAACTTTCAAGAGAATGCAACCAAATATATGGACTCATAAAAAAGAAATACAAAATTGATTGTAATGGAAATAGTTGTGAATGAAGTATCTGAATTTTGACAGGTGGGCCTATATTTGACTTTAATGCAACAATCAAGAGATCTGATGTGAGTAAAACTCAGTGATACAAAGTGTTGAGTAGAAAGTTTCTGAGCAAGTGGGTACATTTTGATTTTTTTTTTATTTGGGCATAATGTTTACAAGACACCGACTTCCTCATATACTTTAATAATTAACTTACAACAGTAACCCAAAGGCACATGCATTTTTACTAAGAAACGGCTTCAGATGGGAATTGCAAATATTACCATCATGAAGTCAAAGTTGAACATACATTTTTGTAATAATATCGTATCGAAAACTATTAAAATAAAGAGTAATAAAATCAATTTAGCATGTTTATAAGATCAACAGTATCTCCACTTTTACCTAACATACAGGACCTTAAAGACATTTGAATGTGCATATTAACACTGATGCAATTAAATTCTTCCCAAAAGAATGGCACTAGGATGAACTAATAAGAACAATACATTACCTGGATTTGGTAACAAACAATTTCTTGAGACTGTTAGCATAATAAAGGGTCACCATTTTCTTTATGGAACATGGTGACTCGTGTAGGTGGTAAAGCATCTCCAATATATTCCTCGATAACATGAATTGAGGAGATTGTTTAGGGTTTTCAAAGTTATTAAAACTTCGAAAACAGTAAAAAAAGCGGAGA
The DNA here is from genome assembly GCA_009936505.3 of Holothuria glaberrima. Classification (NCBI taxonomy): domain Eukaryota; kingdom Metazoa; phylum Echinodermata; class Holothuroidea; order Aspidochirotida; family Holothuriidae; genus Holothuria; species Holothuria glaberrima. Next base: position 8,071 of record WURT03104591.1, read on the forward strand.
GCTAAACGATTGAAAAATTTCTGGGCATGTCAAACTTGTTTTCATATGAAAAACCGAACAAATGCCCGAAATATCAAAAAGTGCTAGTGAACAAACTTGCAACAGCATTAACCATGTTGAAAATTGACGGAGTGTGAGGCCTTTAAAATACAAACGCCTCACTCAAGATTTTTAAGTAACAGTTAAGGGGATGGTAACGACAATGGCGTTAGTGTTTCTTTCTCCCTCCGTAACAATGGCTAGACCTAAGTCTGTTTGAAGTTGTAAGTGTTGGTATTCTATTATTTATTTATTTATAATTACATTAAGTGAAAAAAGAATTGTTTACGAAAAAATTAAAGAATATCGATTCCAACAGTTTTTGCCGCATTCTACCTAACAAACTAAGATTATGAAAGCGTAGCTGGTACTATTTTGAACGAGTCAGATTTTATGGAAGTAACGGTTGTACGTAAAGTTAAAGGTTCGTTTTAAAGAGATTATGCTAGATGTAAAAGAAAATTTGTCGTCACTGTGAAAAGGTAAGAATCACTAGAGTATTGAGGAACTTACCATTTGAGCGTTGATGAGATGTCCAATCCAAGTACAAAATACGAGGTATCGACAACATAAGTTGAGATAATGAAAACCCATTGCTGCCTTCTATATGCTGCTTGTTGCCAACTAGATAAAATGACTGCAATATGTGCAGAACACTGCTATTTAGGATGCGTGAGCTTAAAATACGGATGTTTTGAAGCTGCATCAGATTATGAAATGATCTACCCTGATGAGTGTAGCTATAGAAGAATGTTTGCGAAGTTCACAGATTTTATCCATAGTAGGACACAAATCAGGTAGGTCCCAGTATAACGAGAGAGAAAGACTCCTTGATATGGCGTCTCGATAAAGCGCCTCCAATATCAGCAAACACAGACAATTATAGCCTCGGCCACTTTATCACGTGTCTAAACTTATGTATATCGCTACGAACAGCCAAAACGAGTACCGCTGGGTTTTAAATATTTTATAGATGTGTCATAAAAAATGCTTTGTAATCTAGTAAAAACAAACAATACAACTCACAGAGGAGAGGCGTAGTTTTTTGTCTAATAGTATTTTTGCCAATACAGTACGGTATTCAGAGATATGTTCACACTCACCACAAGTGGACCGCGTGTTTGGTCTAGTGGTAAAGCATCCGCTTCTCACGCGGGAGGCCCGGGTTCAATTCCCAGGTCGAGTCATACCAAAGACATTAAAAATGCGTGATGCTCCGCATAAGCAATGGAGTAAGGGAAAATGAGCCACAACTGGAAAAAAGGCCTTGGCAGGCTCGACTAGAACCATTTGGTTGGAAACTGGGCCATCAAACCTCATCTAACTCATCACAAGTGATGTGTAAGTGACCTTTTCATGTTTGAATTGTGTATGATAAGTTAATTACTATGGAAATATGCTGGTAACTTACGTTAACGTACTGGCCTTTCGCACTGTTAAATAAACGTCGTACTAACACGTGAGATACGTTTACTTATTAGACTATACATTGTGTACGTGAGAAATCGAATAAATCACGTGATGTTAATAGTAAGCTATATATCTGTAACTTACACAGTACAGGGTGAAATGTTTTGTCTATCACACTTTTATGCATTGGTAGGCTATATCAAGTTTTGATTGCTATCACTTGGGTAATACATGAGCCAGCAAGACGAGCGAATACGGTTATACAAGAGGTAATGTAATTTGAGGGTAAAGGAGATGCCTTTTCTCGATGATTATGAACATAGGTAGTACCGAATGACAAACTACCCAAAGCTCAGATGGTAGGGCCATTTATTTATGTGCATATTATTTTTGTTTTCTGTTGACTGTGTTCTTTAATTAGGAAAAACATCATTGTCAGTAAAATACATTTCGTAAGATAAATTCACGACCGATAAGGAGCTTAATGTTTGTTTCACGATTGCTTCATAAAAAAACAAAATTTGCTCTAAAACCAAGATATACTGTAGCCTACTGTAGTAATGATGGCATACAACACTTGAAGGTACAAGAGTCTACAAATACAACTTAACCTGTTTAAATCTACCCAGAACGGCAGACTGAGTTTCATAAAATGATTATCAAGAAAATCTTACACCTTGAGAGAAATTTTTATTTTACTTGGTGCGAACATGAAGCATTAGAATTAGAGTAGAATGCCTTCCCACAGGGTAGCTCAAGTTTATTTCATACTTCAGTACGGCATTGTTCTATGGTATGAAACATGTTGGATTGCTGCATGGTAGTCCTATCGCTAATCCAAATGCATTTTGTGCCTTCCTAAACAGACATAAGACATATCCCACGACCGAATTTTATCAATAGATATCTCCCCCGTCCACAATTTTCTGAAGATTACATACGAGGTCACAGAGAACAGAAAGTGCGCCCCTAAATGGAGGCAAGCACGTTTCATTGCAATTGACACCAACAAATGGAGACGGCTGATTTGTGTACCGATCGGATACGTGCGTAGTCTTCTACTAGCGAGTAGGGAGGTGATATTAGATCTCCCTGTAGCGAGTGCAAAATAAACGTGGTGCCTGCAGTCTACGTCATTTTTTGCGCCAAAATGACATCGTGTAGCGACAATGCATAAGTTCTAAATAAACTATGTGAAACTCTTCCGATACAATTGACTTAGGTGCGTAAGTGAAAGAAGTTGTTTTTACATGCACTGTTCTTCACAGGTCAAAATTTTGTCCGGGCGTCAAGTTGTCTCTGATCTATCAGATGACACTGATCGCCTTCAAGTGATCGATCGCAATTTCCATACTCTTGTTAGCAGTATCAAAGCTAGATGAACCATCGTAGTCTATATGAGGGAAACGGCTATCAAAATCATGATTCATGACTGTATTTTTCCAATGAAATACTTAACTTCTGGGACACAGAAAGTGTTTAGTTCTCTTTGCAAACATTTTCAAAAAAAGTGAAAGCACTTTTTGTCGAGGTGGCCAATATTGTTTGTGCTGGCGGCAACTTTGACGGACGCTCCTCAGATTTTGTCTGGGCGCGCCCGGACAAAACAGATAGTGGAGGACACTGTCTTGTTATTAACGATGATGTAGTAGTGTTGTCTGCTGGTTTTTTATGGCAGAGAAACTAAACATCTTCAATATTTACACATCTCAAAAGCAAATTTTCTCGAAACGCGGTTCCAAATGTTCAAAAATATGATAGTTTGTCCCTGCAATTTGAAGTACATTTGACATCTTTCCAGGAAATCTGTTATCCATCTTCAAGATTTTCAGGAGAGTTGTGGGGTTGTGGCAAGAAATGATCCATCACATAAAACAAAGGAATGTGAGACTTCAAATTTATTTTTAACCGTCAGTTGTGCGAGACAGTCAATACGCTGGTTATTAGAAGGAAGACAATAATTGTCCAAGCTAAAATTCCTAAAAAAGAGAAAAAATGAGAAAATGAGGAAATAGAAAAAATAACTTCTTACGTGCTGTAACTTTACTAAGTAATAAGTTAAACTTTTTGTAGCAGTTTGAGATTGATTTATCCTTTTTAAGATTTTTTCGGCAGGATGACAAGTGATGATTCATGTGTTATGCAAACCTTGCTTAAGAATAAGTACCATCACCAGGGCCTTTTTTAACATACATACTGGGGGGCCATGGCCCCCAGTTCCATGCACAGCCCCCAGTCAGCTCATTTGCCCCCCGTATGGTCCCTTTTTTGGGAAATTTTGTTTTCAAATGTTGAAAATTGCCCAGTTTTACGTAGACAGGCTAGAAGACAGTACTGAACTACTTCACTCAGGAGGATAAGGATGAGGAAAATAAGGTGATAACTTATAAGCCATGTAAAGTGCAACTTCTGGCAATCTAGACGGTCATTTTTCTGAAAAATTCCTTCGTAAAGTACACGCCGTTCAGTGGTTACCTTCCGCTTACTCTCAGTGGCGGCACCAAGGAGGGCATTGGGGGAATGTGCCCCAGTCAGAGCCTTTTCCCCGGCCCTCAGGTGCCCACCCCACTCAGCTAACATATAGTAGCCTGGAGTAGAACAGCCTGATATTTTTAAAATTATTTTGAGTATTTGTTTAGGATGATGCATTTTAAACCCAGATATATCTTTAGTGAGACTTTAATTTTTTCACCCAGAAATATGCTAAAACGTCTGAGCTCCCGGGGACTTCGCCCCCTGGACCCCCACCAGGGGCCCTAAA
>WURT03104602.1:0-12279 GCA_009936505.3 Holothuria glaberrima
ATGCAACGGACGGCTAATCCTACTATTACGAAAGTAACTAAAGAAAAACCTAAGCCAAGGGATTTCCAGGAGAGTCGCTTAGCAGGGCTGCTAACGGCTCCGCATCTGCTGCCCAAACCCCCCGCACGACCCTGCCCAGAGGTCGGTCAGAGCGTTATAATGCAAAACTAAGAAAGTAAACCTTTTTTCGTGAACGGAGCTATCTTTGAATTAGTAGTTTCAAATTTTATCACCCTCACGCTCTACAGACCTAACTACTAATATGAAGATCAAGTCGATAGCATACGCCCGGTTTCCACACCAAAATGAATGATTTTAAAAACATTTGATTTAAATAGTAATTGGAACAATTGGAGCAATACATTTCTAATCACTTTGATTACACCCTTGTTGAAATACGGTTGCAAAATTTGAAGAACAGTAAACGATCTATTTCGTTTTTTCTCTCCCAAACGCCTGTTAATTTCCGTTTAATTTTTGGGTTCTCTTTCCATGCACTTTTCTTACAATTATTACACTCTCGTGGTACGTGTTTACTCTTTCAGTGTTTTAAAACTCGCAGTGGTGTCTGCTCTTTAAATTCCCTTCATCCACTGGATTCATCTTGGGACCAAACAGGTTAGTTTGAACGACCAAACGTACTGAGAATTCTTGCCAGTGAATAAACACGTAACAAAGGTTTCAACCAATGGGCTTAAATAATTGATGTTCAAATGATAAAACAATGAGCAATTACATTAAAGTTGCAAAAGTGTTCCATACATACTATATATAAGTTTGCGTAAGTCAGATCCTATAGGAACATTGTGCAGGAATAAGATACAAAGCCTACGTATCATGCAAAGATAAATGTTAAATGAAAAGAACAATAAAATACACCTTCAAACCCTCTAGAGTCCTTTTTGGCATTCAAAGTTCATCGCATTTCAGTTACAACATCGTTCATCATCGACAGGTGCAGTTTGAACAATCAAACACAAGTGCCACATCTATCCTGTGGCAAAGGTCAAACATTAATACCAATTTTTTGTGTGTTGTACAACAAAATAAACACGAAAAGAAGGAAACGTCTCTGTACTTTAAAACCTAAAGAAATTTTATTAATAACATGAAGATAACAAAATAAATAGACAAACCTTCTATTTTAACGGTCTCTTGGAGGAGTGAGAGCTCATTAGTTTTGCATTCATAACAACCTTCGTCTTCTAAAGTTGCATTTTGAATAATTAAATTATAATTGTCTCCTCCTCCATCAACAAAAAAGTTATCGTATTTGGAGAGGGCAGAATGTCTTGCAGTTGTAAAGAATATGACATTTTGAGTTGTGTCGTAACAATTATCCGTCCATAAAGATTTTCTTGGTTTTGTTGTGATGCATTTCAAAGTAATGTTAGAGTGTATTATGTAAGATTTGCAAGAAATATTGCTGATCACACTCAGTAAACCCAGAACTGAAAGAGAAATTAAGAATAGGGTTCATTAATGTAACAGACAGTTGATTGATCAAAGTGTAAGTATAGCAAATGCCAGCGCCGTAGCCTAAGAGGAAACTCGGGGCAGTTCATGAAACTAAATAGAGCAACAAGTGGTATTCCCAGAGATAGTTACCACCTGGGCGGACCCTTCCTTTTTCACGTTCTGGGTACCATTGTAAGTGGGTGTGCTGAGGAAAGGGGTACATGTAAGGCATGGCTTAGGTTCATAGGTTATACTTAGGTTCGTACGGTAGGTTATACTATCATTGGCAAAGCTTTGAACTGATCATATTTTTACAAATGTCTTTATTTAGTGATATTTTTCATATTTTGTGGCTACGCGGAAGGCAAGAGGTGCTGTCAAAGAGAAGGGGACGACATCCTGTACTCTTTGGGAAATTTTTGTCTTTGTGAGGTGGCTTGGATGCAAAATTATGCTTCTTTCTATAGCATCGTAAAGCGTTTAATTGATTATAGGTTTAGGAATCCTTATTATTTAGTGATTTTTGTCTATCCTGTTACAGGGTGTAATTGAAAGGGACATTGCCAACTGAAGGGGGAGGGATTACATCTCTATTTTCGGCATTTCTGTATTTTTTTTTTCAAAAATAGGCCAACTTTAAATTATGGTTCCGAAATCTCATGGCAGTAGCCCCCCTGTCCCCTGCAGGGTACTACCCTAGATGCAGTCCCCAAGACCCACTTTATACGATAATAAAATCTCACTTATAAAAAAATGTATCATAATAAGGACAAAAAGGGTCTGTTAAATTGAACTGGGGTTAAAACTTTTACAGTTTGGATAATGAGGAATTATCAAGAGTAAAACCGATTAAGATAGAAAAGGATTACCTATAAAGTTATTAACATACAAGTCAACGAACGCAATCAACTGATATGAAAGCAATGAAAAGCGAAAGACATAGTATGAAATTATTGACATTGAAATATTTATTGTTATTGACATTTAATATTCATTGTCATAAAACCATCGCTGTTTTAAACACTACCTGCATACTTGATAAAACGACACAACATAAGTAGGTACAACAAAGTTCAAGCGCATATAAACCAAGTGATCATCACTTCGTTGTATGTTTCACCTATTATTTAACAAACATGTAATTTCCGAAAAGCATAGATACTAATGCAGATTGCAACATTCAGAATCCGTCCTTTAAAGAAAAGAAGCAATTGTTTTCGTGAAACTTTATTCATGCCCCAAATATCTCAGATGGTCACTTAAACAAAGTTGTGGTAAGGAGGGGAGGGGGTAAGTAAACATTACCTCTGCAGTTCTTTACCATTAAACACCCATGACAACCGGTCAACGAAGTTATGTTACAGGTAACTCACAAATTTCCTTATGAACCTCGTGCCCTTGTTAGACAGAATAGTAATAAAATTTTGAGATTTAGCCTTCACAACTAAGCAGTTGTCCAACTTGACTTGCCATTTGAATGCTAGAAGGTAACCAATTAAAAAACAAGTGCACCTGCAAAAAGTAAGCATACTGCAATCACACGCTAAGCGATTTTCCTTCCAATGAATTACTATATGGGATAGGCGTTTTATACCTTACTTCAAACTTTATGTTTAATGCATAAACACGATATGTGACCCTTATATTTTTAATCATGTCATTTTTTGCAAAAGTCTTCTTGCTTTAACATTTAATATAGCAAATGTTCATGGGCTGGTACTCGGGAGGTACAGCTGAACGTGCATTGCGCACTACAGTAAAATTTCACAATTTAACTAACAACTCATATTGCAAATACTAACATGTGATAAGACCTGTGGTAATAGTTGACAGTCTGACGAGCACACGTGATAAACTTCGAATAAGACTTTGATATGCCAAGGTTTCTACCATTAAGTGAGAAAGTGAATGATCTTAGGTAGTTTAATCACGCCGTTCACTATGAGACTTCGCACATTCCACCCGGTCAATAAAGTAGAAGTAGTTCGAAGCGGTTTTTTTAGGCCAGTTTTACAAATTCAGTTTCCTGAGTGGAGTACAATGGGTTTAAGCAAATTAACTTATCTGCTATCAGTGACTGTTTACAAATACAAAAAGATTCCCACAATATCACGAAAGTGCAAACTCGTCAGAAATTCGTAGAGAGTACAGGGTTGTCTAACAAGTTAAAATCGTGAAGACGATTTAAAACTTGAATACAAAAGCTTGGTTAAATAGTAAAGTGTAACGTCGTTCTGTGTGCTGCAGGTTAACTTTAAGGAAGCAGGTCTCTGCTAGATAAATTCTGTGACAGATCAGAGGGAACCGCTGACTGAAAAATCATATGTCAGCAATTATTGAAAGTTGTCTATATAATTCTAGCATTGTACACAGTATGACTAGTCATCTAGAAATATGTCTTGTTACTTGAAAAGTTTAATCCCATAAGGTATGTTAGTTTTCGGTGCTGAGCTTTAGATGTTATCATTAAGACTTAAAGGGTGGTGGATTGCTATTCACATTTGGTAAGCTTGTGCTTCTATGTGGAATCTCAAATTTTAAGTTTTGTCTTTTGCTTTCCTCTTTAGCTAAAAGTGTGCCTAAAGTCTAACATAAAAAAAAACACATGATATTGCAAGGCTGAAAAAATGCATCCAAATTTTACAACTCACAACTTAACTGGATATTCCGTAGCAAAGATCATAAAATGCTGAAGCTTATTCACTCAATTCAAAATGGTAGATTGTGCCATATTTTGTGATGTCATTCGTGTACTAATCAAATTACCTTCTTTACTTTGCTCATTCGAAAGCCAATGTAGCTTGTGACGAAATGTGCTCACTGTCTTACTGTTACAGGTTGACTTGGCTATATAAGCCATCTACGTACAACATGCTATGTAATTGAACAGTAAATGTTTCAAGGTCAGATGAACATCTTAATTTCAAAAGGAAACAAAAGTAGGTTATATGAGTTGTACAAGAAGAACATCACCTTTTCTTTTTTTTTTTTTTTTTTTTGCGCAATCGACTATTTCAAATTAGGTGGGTAAATTTCAACATTTATAACTCAGCAAGGGAGTAAGCTGTGAAAATGGTAGTTAGATGAATGAAATTCTCTCTCAACCTCTAAAATATATGTTTTTTTTACAAGTATACACTTTAGGTCCACTTTAACTTCAGAATCAGAATTTTTGTCCATTTGCCTAATTAGACTTATTACAAAGCGGCATACAAAACAAGTGTGTAGTTGAGACATTTCTGTTAGACAGGTAATTACTTACCAACAAAGAATTTTTCATATATTACAAACTTTGTTGTCATTTTGCTTCAATTCTTCTATCTACTTCGAGGCCAACTTCAAAGACACCTACTGAGAGCTTCAAACTGAATTATTCTCTTCTGGTGCGATCACCTTAACAGTGCATTCGCATAGTCATTCACTTGTTTGCATGACGATACATTTTGCGAATTAACACCGTGACGAGCCTTTTATACATTTAGTAATTCCAAAAAGGAAAATGAAACTAGTCCACCCAGGAAATAACAGGTGTTTTGTATAGGTGATAACTTCATAAGAGAAGAGCAGCAGTAAAATACAGCGATTCTTTGACACATTAACCTCTTAAATCAAAAGGTTCGAGAGCGAAAATGGGGGACGAAAGGTCTTATTATGTAATTAATGCTAAATAAGTTATCTTCGAGTTATTTGACTATTTGTTCCGATAATTTACGATCAGGACTTAAAAAACTTGAGTCTTTAATATCAGTACATAAGTCTTTGTTAACGAAACAAAAATGATTGAAAGTTGAGAAAAGTAAGCAAAAACTAAGTAAGACTTACTTCCCATTTCTTAGGTTATTAAATATTTTTGAATGAAACTTGCAACTTATTCCACCTCTTTAAAAGTTGATCGTGATTCTCATGATAGAGATTTACCAGTCGATCACTGCTCCTCTACCTGTGAAAGGATAAATAATTCTATAACGTGGGGACATGGTTAGCTAACTTTAAAAAAGGAATAATTAGATACAGCATCAACAATGCAGTAGCATGTATGGGTTTTATGTACCTTAAAGACTCTTTAAGTTCATCCCTGACTGTAACAATTCTCCTTACTAAGTTAACTTAACCCCTCCTCCAATTTAAACCAAGCTAACTTTCTAATATACCTCTAAAATTTTAAGAAAGAGCACACTCTATAAAGGTTGGTTAACCCACTTGGTTAATCTGTTTTGCCACTGTTTTGGTTACCAAACTGCCCAGGTTGGGCATTTTGAATTTTACCCAACCCTTTTTAACCAACTTTTTTAGAGTGTAGGACAGAGCCACAGTAACTTACACTCAGTTTAAATTGATCGAGGCAATATTGTCAAGCACAGTGTGCGTTTGTGAACTAACTGAGAACAAGCTGCAACAAGCTGAATGTCAGTCAAAGTGCAGCTCACAACTGTCTTTTGAACTCTGAGGATACTCCTAAATATTTTTGGACAGAGAGTTGCTAGCAACTCCCTGGTTTGGAGGATGCCATGTCCCCTTTAAAATGACACATCTTTCGTAAGAGGCACTGCAACAGCAATGAGAAATTTACACCGATCACTTTTAGTTACTTTTCTGTATATCCTAGGAATACTTATGAACATGGACTAACTAACTTGTATTAAGAAAAAAAAATGAATACAATTACCAGTTGACGTCAAAGAAGTATGTCATCTTCTGCTATTTAATGCACAATAATAGGGCGTGAAATATATTTTACGTGTTCGTCCGCGGTAAAACAGACTTGCCTGTAATAACACGTCTTGTATTTGCCTAGTGCATGGCGCGTATACGACAGCGACGACACAGGGAAGCTTAGTAATACCACATTCTTGCGTGGGGATACTTGTGAGGAACTTTTTTAGTTGGAATCACTTAAAGTGACAAGAAAAGAGATGGTATTAGCCAACTCCTATTCAAAGAAGGAGAACTGTTTGTGGCGCAGGTGGAGGGGCAACATGTGGCGTATGTATAAATATTGTCCAACAAGAGTTACGTTACTCCCGCCATCAAATGTTTGTTTGTTTGTTTGTTAGTGTTACTTATCCTCCCTTGCAAGAACTCGGCAAACCTCCAATCGCAAAGTATTTACGCAAAGCTGGCGATGCCAGACTGGTAAGACAAATTCACGATTGAACGTCTATGATTAAGAGATAGCAGACAACAAACTACAACCCAAAAAACTAGACGACAAATTTAATCTCCGAGCTGGGATTCGAACCAACTACCTCATGATTGGAAGTCTCGTATCATAACCACTGTACCACCTGCTCAGTAATTTCCTGCTCTGTCCACTCAATTACCTCCCTTAATGACTTGTTTCAAAAGGGAATTATGAAACATTAACTTTGAGAAATGGTAACAAAGACCCATAAATTAATTTTTACATATACCGTACGTTTTCTTTAGGAGGAATGTCATAATGTTAAATCAAACTGCGCAAATGGTTGTCACAAAAATCAAATCTTAAAGTAATGGTTCTTTTATTATTGCCAAAAAAGTATCCAGAGGTGTTACGAGACTTTATTTGTGAGAAATAACCATCCACCTACATGATCATTTGATCACAGATTTTGTACTTACTTCAAACCTTTGGTATTAAATTTTCCAGATCTAGCCCCATCTTACTACATTTACTCCCGGGTTTATGAGTAACTTAGTTTTTGCAGTCACGCGATCTTTCCCTGCATTTCCTCTTATCTTTTTAATCATTTCAACACGGCCCATTTATAAATAGCCGTGAACCTCCTCTCTTAATGTAAAAGGATGAAATTCACTCTTTCAGCTATTGCCTACAGTGACCACTCTTTTACTGAGTGAAAATGGACTGAAATTCCACTCTGCTCTGAGTGGTAATTAACTCTAAATGAGTGAAAATGCCTCTCATTGGAGAGTGGAATGTCACTCGAAACAGAGAGTGGTCAATGCATGAAGCCAATATTTTTGGTAGATTTTTCACTCTTTTACATTTAAAGAGTCTGCTACACTTATCTGGGAAAAATGTCCAACTGGATAGTTCATTTTTACGGCGGTGTTATCCTTCTTCCCCAGGGTCAAATTCCATTTGACAGAAACTATTTGAAATCATTCAGGTTCCAAATGGTTTAAAATGTGTTTTGGTCAATTTTCCCTTCAAACCATTTATAACCATTTCAAACCAGTTATAAAACCAGTTGAGATTACCATTTATATTTTTAAGACCAGTTGGCACTATTAACAACCATTCAAAAACCACTTGAAACCATTCAAGACCATTCGAGTAGAATGTGTTTTGGGCAAATGGTCCAAATGGAATTTGGAAGTAAATTTATAATATTCTTGAAAAAAAAACATTTGTGTTAATGTTCCCTCCTGTAAGGAATAATACATTGGAGTGTATTTGATCAGTTATGCTAACGTTTAATAGGAAACCTTGGCACACCTAATAACTTCGTAGACCCACATAGACCTTGTTTGTACACGTGCACTACTTTTGTACACGTGCACTACTTTAAGGATCAGCTATTAGGCTGAAAAGGTTCGAGTCTAACGTACCAAGCCGAAGAGAACGTAAAACACGTAACAAACAGATTGAACACCCTTCCTGTTTCCGACGTCAGTTTGGGCTGGGTAAAAAGAGAAAACATTGTTTGACGGAAAATGCTTGTTTATTACAACTAGTTCTCGTAACCAATAATTTCAGTTTATATCTTTTTTAATTAGTACGGAAGAGTACATGTTATAACAAAGGTTGCCTTGCTTGCCCCTCTAATTCAGAAATAGATTAATTAAAATTTGGGCTGAAAAAGGCTTTAAGTGTTCGGCGCTTTCTCCTCAGAGTATTTTCCTCACTTCATTAGGGTTAAAAAAACGAGCTTTGTAACCGTACTAACCACAACTTGAAAAAAGGAAAGAGACAGACAAAATCCATATCCCCAGTTTTTCTAGACAAAGTTGTTTTCAAAAGGTAAGAAATGTGTATTTAATTTGACTTGTAGGAAGATGCCTCCTGACGATCAGTGTTTCCTTTCTCGTCACGCCATGACACTACAGGGAATTCTTCAACCCTTTCGCTAATATAGGAAGAGGGGCTCAAACCCAAAAGACCGGTAAAAAGTATCAAACCCTCTTTGGTTGTGTGAGATTTCCAGGAGAGTTATTATAGTATCGGGAAGGACCAATATTGATGGCGATGTTATAGAGCTTTTGAAAACTTGCTACCACACTAACTCATGGCTGCGGGTTCAACTACAGAAACTTATCCCCGTTAAATGAATCGTACAAAATAAGTACACACAAATAAAAGAGTAGTTTTTGCGACAGAAACCTATCCAAATGGTAATAACAAAAACTGGATTACTAACCGGTGCTGTGGCCGAGTGGATAAAGGCTGTGACATTTGAAGCGATGAAGCTTGGTAACCGGGAGATTGGGGGTTCGATCCCTGGCCGGGTTAAAGTAAGGTGGGTTTTTTTTATCTCAGAGCAATCTACGGTTTTCCCATCTGAACTGGCCTCTCAAAGTCAAAAAAGATCAAATTGAATTGGCCAAATGTGTAAATACGTTTCACGTTGGAAATAAAGTCTTTCTTTCAAAAAAAAAAAAAAAAGATCAAATTTGATCTAAATTGTTGAGTTGGTTAGCCACCCGACGTGAAGTTGTAATTCATAAGCCACATAGGTTTCTCCCATATTTGTGGACCGTTGCTTAGCGTCGTAAAATAACTGCTCCTCAAGACCTGAATTCTTGACCATGTCTCCAGAACGGAATGCATGTCAACAATACTAGTAATAGAGAGAGTAAGAGAAAATAAAACTTAGAATGTATTGTTGAAACATTGGATGGCATAGAAATTGCCCTTGCAATCCAGGATTCTGAAAAATAACTTCTTAAACGTGGTGAAACAGACAAAATAATCTTCTGAAGGTTGAAAATTGTATCCTTTTTTGAAGAAAGTTTTTTTTATTTTTCTTTTTATTTTAGATACCGATTAAAATAAAAGTGAAAGTTCTCTACGGCAATATAAGTCACGTGACTATTAGCTAAAGGCAAATGTTCCTTATTTTAAATGAATTTGGGAGGAACACCCTTTCAAGAACATTGTTCATTTCTGAGTCGTGTTTAAAATCGAAATATAATTGCTGTGCTACCAGGTGGCAGTCTATTAACCCTTGATGTTATCTCCAGTCTTTTTGTGGGAGGAATGGTCCGTCTCTTGCCCATGTCTTTTGTTGTTGTAATATGTAAGATTCTCGAAAGTGAACTGTCTTCAAATTCACCAGCATTGCAATTCAGAAAGTAACAGTAGCAAATTTCAGGTATCTCCTAGAACCAACTTACGAGTCATGTTTCCAAACCTCCCTTGCCTTTGAAGCAGGCTCTTAGTTAAACAAGTAGGGGTGGCGCCACAGGGGGAAGGGGGCAACCGCCCCCTAAATTTGCAAAAAAAAAGGTAAAAGAGAAGGAAAAGAAGAGTAAAAAATAGAAAAGGGGAAATAAAACGAAATAGAAGAAAGGAGGAAGCGAAAGAGAAAGAAAAGGAAGAAAAGAGGAGGGGTGGGGTAGGCCCATATCTGATCCATACAATTAATCCAGAGCTTCGTAATTTTCGTAATAGTTCAAGACTGTTTCTGTGGACTCCACGCACGTATTTTTGAGTAAAAACTTACCCCGAATAGAAAGCCGAAGTGAAGGTTGCAAAGCATCCAAATGGGGGGGGGGGTCTTTAGGAGATTTGTCGACATCATACCCTTCTCTTAGACAACAAAGGCTTCTGTACTCTTCACATAACAAAAAAATTAGAAGTCACTAAATTATAAAAATTTTCCAGAATATGAACGGTTCCCAAGCTATCCCAGAGACAGCACCATTTTGCATCTAGGCAACCTTAAATTACCAAAAAATTCTCAAAGGGGAAGGGAACAACCCGCCCCCAGCGGCCCATTTTCACCAGACCAAAATTAGAGTTCTCTAAATTATTAAAAATTTCGAGCCATATATGATCAGTTCAAAAAATACACCAAAGGCAGCACCATTTTGCATCTAAGCAACCTTAAGTTACCAAAAATTTCTCAAAGATGAAGGGGACACCCCTCCCCTTAGACCCCTTAGACCCCTCCCCAGGACAGTGATCACTCACCCAATGCTCCCCCCTATCGAAATACCCGGCGCCGCCCCTGTAGACAAGATGTATAACAAGGTATTTTCCAAAGGACATGATCAAATAAAGAAACAATGAAAATTTATTTTTCTAAATAAATTGTAACAAATTTTAGGACCAATACTCCTTCCCCTCAGTTTGAGGCTTATGTCTACGTGGCTCTACATAAGATCGTAACCCCGACATAATGTGTGCAACCCCCCCCCCCCCGCCGATACCCATATATTCTTCAAAGAAAATAGTAAAGCTATGCATATGAGAAAGGCATATTTCTTTCTGCGAAGATGAGGGGCTTTTGCAAAAGGACTAACAGGACTATCCTAAATGATTCCCATCTTTTTCAATTAAATTCTTCAGAAAGTAGTTAAGCTTGTCCCGGGGAACGGAGGGGGAGATACCATATTCGTCCTGGCTCGTACACTTATGCTGCTATGGCGTTTTGGCGTTTGTTTTGGGAAGTAAATACCTTTACTTTGTTTGGTCCTGCGACAGGTAACTGCTACGTCTGTACTATTCGAGTTACTGAGTTTTGTTTCGCGTCGGTTTCTTGTTTCATATGTGCATTCACCTTTCACGGTGTGCGAATGCACCGAACACAACCGTATGAAGCAATTGCTAAACAACAGAGTTTAGGCTAGTAATTCTCGCATTTTACTGTTCATGTGCATGTGGTGTTAGATTGAACTTCACGCATTTCAGGGCCGTCCAAAGGAAAAACTAGTATGTACGGTTTAGACTTGACTTTACCCACGAACAGTGGGTTCATTCACTATTGTTTGTGCCTGAGCAATCATGCATTACAGGCAATACAGACAATACAGACATGCCAAATATCGCACAGTTCCAAGTATGGAAAAAGACGAACACATTTGTTGTGCTTGTGCCATGCAAGCGTATACCAGAAGACAACTAACAGTGCCACATACATGATTGTGTGTTTGTATGAGATTCAACTTCAACACAGAATAGTGTTGATTATTTATGACTAATCGTCAACGCGATGGCAAACTCATAAGTTGATCTTCAGACTTTGATCCTGTTTTGGGGTAACTGAGATCTATTCATAGACGTGGTACAACATGAACAAAAATTGAATGTCAACATTTCTTTTATCCCAATAAATGCACTGATAGGATCCTAGTCTCGTTTTCGAAACATCGAGAGCATACATGTGTGAACGTCGTTTGCGAATTATGCTTGCTGCAATTGAATGAAAAGCATTAGATTCAACTGTTCATATACCAAATTGGTGATATCGGTGACGCCTTTTCCATGTAACCGTCGAATACATTTTGAACGATAGGCTACAATCATAATGAGGTGAGTGATTCTTTTTTATTTCCCTTTTTAGTGTTCTAAACTTTTCGTCAACAAGAAGAGCTGTAAGTCCTTTTGTTGTAGGCTGTGGCGTAGCTAAGATTTTTTCCAGGGGGGGCAAGACCTAAATATTTCCAAATTTCATTTGAAAATGTCCGAATTTTTTTTCGTCTATACTACAACTCAAGTTGAATGGTTTACATTTCCCAAAGCATATTACACCTACACAGTATTATACATACTAATATGCAGTTATGTAATACGTACTACACATACAATTGTGAATGTAGGCCCTAAGCTCATTTTACCACTAGAGCTTTGTAGGGACGTATAAGTTTGTAATAATC
>WURT03104613.1:0-12279 GCA_009936505.3 Holothuria glaberrima
ACTTCTGGCCACGGTTGCCATATTAGCATTTAAAAAGTCAAAGAGAAAACACTGAAGCTGGGGTTTTTGAAATGGTGTTGGAGTGCAACTCTTTGAAGAAGCAAACTGCATTGGGGTTTGTTTGTTGCTTTTTTATATTTGACTTCATTTTCCTTAATAATGCATGTTTTTCCACAATTTTCCCAGGAACTGTGGTAACAGGTTACAGATGTAACCAGTGCCCTAAAACTCACACTTACTGTATAATGGAATGAATAATGTTCAGGATTCATGAAAAGACACAGTTTTTAACACCATTTCCATGATTTTTACGTTGTTAGAGTGTTAGAGAGTGTTAGTGGAAATTTGCATTTGGCGTTTTTCGGTACAGGAAGGTGGTTTAACTGGGGTATCTCTTACTCATACTTCCTTTCTATTGTTTATTAAACTGTTTTATAAGCCAAGTGGCTAATAAATGTGAGTATTAAATCAAAAGTCAATTTTGAAAGGGGATAGTGGGAGCAGAAAGAATACTCCAAGACTCTTGTGTCTATTGCATACATCTTTTCCCAGCTGACTACATGTGTAATACCAGTGTTATCGAGTTAAAACAGAAGCATCTAGAAGTTTGTTGTATGTACCATTGTTCGAATACAAACCATCCTCCTCGTCCATTTTGTATCTACATATTTACCCTCTCTATTTTTTGTCTTGTGTTCGTAGCAAAGACTTATTCAAAAATAAACAATAATATAAACTATTGCATCATTGCAATTGAAGGGTTAAACCTGCTTGTTAAACCTCCAAAAAATAAAGACATACACTCTTCTGACCTCAAAGTAAATTTTTAGTGTGGGGGTATCAAAATTCTCAGTTGGTGACTGCTCCTTGATTGACAGCAAAGTTTGAAAATTCAAATGATGCAGAATAACTCAAGACCCACATCATGCCGAGAGATTGCTTGGATCATGGAAGTTCCGAGGTAGTGCTTCCATGCTTGGATTACATATGCCTTGTAATTGTGTGTTGTGTTGTCGTAAGCAATGAAATAGGTTTGTGTCTGCACAAGGAGTTTATAGAGTCATGGGAGGAGCTTGTAAGTTGCATAGTTGGGAGAATTGGAAGTGTCTGGGGTGATGAGATTTGTCCGTCAAGTTTATGTAGGAGGAAGGATAAATAATGTGAAATCAGATTTGCAAAATATGGAAAGAAAAATCCTGCAATTTTAATGGTGGCAATCGTTATTGTTAAACTATGTGTCCAATGATCATTATAGGACTATAGTACATGTCTTATTTGAGGCGAAAACTTCTTTTCGAAAAGACAAAATGTATACGTAGTAGAACGTCCTTAGAGACTGGCCATCGACAGTGGATCATCTGGCATTTTTTTTTTGTCATGAGTAACATCGCCCCGAAACAGTGAATTCCATTCGGGGTATTGGCCGAGATAGGGGTAACAATTTTCATCCCAGGTGGAATCGTCCGAGAAGCCATGATTTAAATTATTATATACTCGTAACACATTTTCTCGGTTACCACATTTTCCGCGCATTTAACAAATTCCTGCCGCATGGTAATTGTTTATAAATAAGGTTTTCTTTATAAAGAGAAAGTATTCTTATGTAGTAACTTGCTAATTCCACCACTTTCCAGCTTGGTTTAATTGAATCAGCCATTGCAATCATAATAGCTGGTTTCAATAAAACCCATCTCGATAGACGGTGGTAGAAACAACAATTTGCTGCATTAAAGTCGTGGGTACTTCAACTTGCTTCAGATTATACCCCAGATCATCTGGAACCCAAAGTTTCCCCGGGCCCTAAAACAGCCCCCTGATCCCACGCTGCTGGGGCTTCGCCAATCGCTTTTGAAGTACGGTTGTAGTCAAGGTCACCCCTTCCCCACACATACACGCACTTTTGAGAAGCTGTTGACGTTTTTGAGAAGAAGTGTCCTAGCTAACACCTCCATGGTGTAATGCGGCGCTTGCATTTAAAAATGTATAAATGATAGACATAAGCATAAAACGCAAGGAATTAGAGCTTGCATCCCCATTGGACAAACTATTTGCTATTTTCAAGCAAACTTGTTTCATAATATTCCGGCAAAATGCTCACCCCCCCCCCCTACTTGACCACTTGACGGTAGTCGATCCCCGCTTATGGGTCCAAAGGACCCTTGAAAGTACTATTTAGTCGCCGTTGGGTCATTCTAACGTATCCGAGTCCTTCAAATCGTTCTCCCCTACCCCTCCCGCATTATATAGGGACTTCCTCTTGCCAATAAATTCCTCCCATTTAAAAATAAGTTCTTATAGGCTTTTGCATTTTCTGTCATTTGTTCCAGTTCCATTGGCTTGTTGGCAACGCAGTTGTTTTTTATATTTTATTTACTTTTCTCTTATAAAACTTTCAGATGTGCGTTATAACGATGGTGAAAAAATTCAGGTCCCAGGTGAATACTACCATAAAGAGAAAGCAGCTCAGGAACAATGTGAAATCCGCTCGAAAATTACACTTGTTATTGTAGTGCGCGTGCGCGCTACCATCTTGGCGTTGCACGACAGGCAGGCTTACCTACATGACTGAATGTTGAAACTGGAAGTTCCACACTGTTTCGGTCCGTTTTTTACTATCGGTACTATCACTGTACAGACAGCTAATGTTAAGCCTGTCCATGATTTTTTACCGCTTTCTTGCACACATTCTAATTTAGTCCCGACAAAGGACCTCGTTCATAAACAGAAACAGCTTGTAATGTAGAGCGAAATGTTACTGATTGATGAAATACCGAAAGTCTTTATTTCAGAAAGAAATTTTAGTTGAATGCGCGCTTGTTTTCTCATTAATACAATAAGAATGCATAACTTGAAATTCGCAAACGAAGTCATCAGCGGATGAATTTATCGAAAAGTTAAATGTGATGCGAGCTGGATGCAGGCGACGTATTAAAAAAATATTAGACTTGCGCATGCGGAGCAGTTTATATATTTTTAAATTGGCCCAATTGTGTATGAGAAGTTTAAATTTTGACCAATCATGAAGAAGCGATTCTCTTGCCATTTGCACGTCCGAAATGGCCGCGAATTTTTTTCGGCACTTTGAAAAAGATATGACCAGCTATAAGTATCACTGGAGTTACAGAAGGCGAGTCGAGTAGCGTCAATTGCAGCAGGCCGTAGGCGGGATTAGCCGGCCGGGAGCTAGCCGAATGCCTGTTCGATTAAGCAACAAAGTATTTTTACGCGGGTAATTATCAAGGGCATAATTCGGGATGCTGAGTGTATTAAATCGACAAAACTTACGGCGCTGAGTTTTGGAGGGAAATTTTGGGATCTTCTTTGCACCGTCGTTAATGTAAAATGATTGAACTCACGTCCATCGTTAAAATAACACCACAGTATGTGTGAGTAGGCCTCCTGTGTAGTTGCGCCTGATCAGGTAGGGGTATTTACGGAGGCTCGAAATGAAGGATCAACTTACTCTTCGTTGATACAATATCGTTCATGATGACGGCCAAGACATTGTACTAGGCTATTGTATTTAGCTCTCGTGGGTGCAGATAGTTCCCACCCGACTCTTGGGAGTACTTAACCCCCACCCCACCCCAGCGATTTACGCATAGCCTATAAATCGAAACATTTGCTTATTCAAAAAATGCAAAAAAGAAAAGAAAATGCAATTTTTGGACCTCATTTGAAACCACCTGAATTTGTAACAAAAGCAGAACTCAAGTGCTGAGAGTGACAAAACAGGGACACTGTTTCCGCGCACTACAATGAAATGTATTTGCAAGCAAATACAGTCGTTTTAATTTGAAGGCTGGGATATCATTCTCAAGATTTGCAAGGACGCCACCTTTCTCCAAAGGAAGCCATTTCACATTTGTACGACTTATGTGTTTTTCCACAGGCAACATTTCATTTTCACAGATGTTACAATTTTCTTCAAAACTTATTCCATTTATTTGTTAGGTCAAACAATTATTACAAAAATTATTTCAGGGATAAATAGAAAGAGCACTAGCTGTAGTTTCTATCATTGTATTGACAGAAAAAGCCTGGGAACAAAATACAAAGAAAAAGACAATGAGTCTGAAAAACCAAACAACTTAATGTTCTACAAGTCCTACAGGGAGGTCACTCGTATTTAGAATGATACGTGTATGCTCGTCCAAACTTTCCCATGGTGAAACCTTTAAAGGCGTAATTATTGGTCAAAGACTTACCCTTTACGACGTATATGATTTTCAAAATTTTAACCCTTATACCGTCAGGATTTTCCCCTTGGGTTAAGCTCCACGGAATAGGGTGGGAGAGCTCAACTTGAAGCCCTGACATCGGAGACTAGTTACGGGGAGGATGGTGATGGGGAGAGAGGGTGTGATGATAGTAGCTGAAAATGATTTATATCCATTTTATGGTATACTATATGTTACCCTGCCGCGAGGGACGGTGACATGCTTTCTTTTGTCTTTCACTTACCGTCGAGGGGTAAGTGAAAAGACCAAAAGTAAACGTCCCCTCGCGGCAGGGTGGCCATGATTTATGTTTTTCAATACAGGTTTGCAGCTTGCCACTTTTTGCGCTCTCTTGTTCTGTCTTCGTCCTTAATTCAGGGCCCTCCCTTCTTTTTAAACCCCGTGGCAATCGTTTATCGGGGTCACCTGCCATGATTTCAACCGATGCTACGTACATGAATTACATACCAAAATACCATTACATTCAAGCTAACCTGACGAGTAAAACTATATATGAAAAATCAGAGCTTCGATCTGCAATTATTCTTCAACCATTTTACCGGGGAGTCCCGGTTATGTCACCATACTCAACATGAGCTCCACTGTCATATTTATCCTCGTGTAGAAAATCACACAGGACAGATGCCGTCTTTTGTGGCTGAACAGCCCTCTTAAACAACTCTGACAGATTGTTGGCAGTATCAGGATCTCCACTAAATTCTCTTCCATGGCGCAGCATATCAGTCACAACGGGACCAGGACCATAACTTAACACCCTAGCATTGGGTTCCTCGGCTGCTATGATCCTATGAAGGGCATCACGTGACGCTTTTCCGGTACAGTAGATAGACCAACTTTTTATGGGTATAAGGGCAGCTAGGGACGTGATCTGGACAATGGTAAGTCTTGAAGGTCTTTTCTCAGATGAATAAGACTTCTGAGCGGAAAAGACTGACAAGAATTTTGATACTAATAGAAGAGGACAATTTACGTTGAGAAAGAAGAAATCTTGCAACCCTGGTAAATCGTTCAGCCCGAAATCTCTGACGTATTTGCTAATGTCACCCGTACTGCCTGCGTTGTTTATCAGTATTGCATGATCATATTTAGAGGGATCTATGTCTTCAAACAACTGACCAAACAGTTTTTGAATTGTTGATTGGTTTTGTAGATCACCGACGACACATTTGACAGTCAGCTTGGATGATGGTGACAACGATGAATCGGCCTGAATCAATGAAGCTGTTTCTTGTAGGTCTTTCTGTGATCTTCCCGTCAAAATTAGGAGTAGACCTTCGGTAAATCTTTTGGCAAACTCAATGGCAATTGCTCTTCCAATGCCCTTACTGGCACCTGTTACTATGGCAACTGCTGGCTTAGCAAAGAATGAACACGCGGTGTCTGCCATATTCCTCAATTGTACTATAATCGAAAGACTTATCTGAAAGAAAAGAAAAGATGGAAATTTGTCCAACTTCAGAGGTGGTGTATGAGTGCTACTTGGAATGACACATTAATGGCACCTTGTCTGAGTATTTCGAATCCCAAACATGTATTTATACATAAAAAATTCAGGTACACCCCTACCTTTGGGTGGGTTGGGAAATAGCCTGTAGGGTATCTGGTGGTTAACGCCCCCCCCCCCATATGATGGAGCAGAAGTGTGCTTCCGCCCTCTTCGTCCCATAATTCCGGGACGAGAACCACTCATTTATTCACTAGGTAAAAAATGTTAAACATTTTCAGTAATTTCCTTAAAATGTGCACACTATGTGGCCCCAAATTGCCTCCAAGGACCCTTCAATATTTAAGCATTTTCAAGGGGCACCCTTCCCCCTTAATCATCAGTTTACAGACGTTGTAAGCCGCGTTGAAGAAGGCCGAAGACAGGGGCGGATTTCGGGGTTTCCTGAACCCCCCTTTCCCCAGAAAAAAATTAACCAAAACTATAACATATAAAGCAACGACGGTTATTCCAGTTTCTTAATGGTATTATTATGATATTGCGTTTTCGTTGCCCCAAAAATCGAGTTGTTTCATCCAGTAGTTTGTGCAGACTACAGAGGTTTTGATATTTTTGACTGCAACAGAGCCGTATATTTCTGGACTGCAAATAACAATAGCGCCATCGTTTTATGAACTTACAACGGTAGTATTCCTAGTAATGGTTACTCAGTTTGCTTTATATTAACCGTACGTGCTAGTGGCGTGAACGGAAAACATTCTACAGGTGAGTATTTTCTGAAGTTTTCGCAAGGCTATCATATTGAATGGAGTCAAGTTTTATTTAAATTATTATATTTGCATTGTCCTGGGTTGTTGGCTGGAGCGAAGCCTGGGCGTAGCTATTATTATTAGGAGCGGGGGAGGTACACTAGCCTGTTGCAATAAATGCAACAGTAACGAGTGTTGCCTTGCGACGCAGTATATCCGGTTCAATTCTCCAGCTGCCAGATCTGTTAAAAAGGTACGCTGCGGTTGTTGATGGCTTTGTGGTTCTCAGAAATTGATCACATTTTTACCCATTAAAGGCCCCTAAAAAGCCTAAAATGCCAGAGCTTCCGGGGGCTTTCCCCCTGGCACCCACCTCGGTTTTGTCCCTGGACCCCACCAGGGGCCCTTAAGCGGGCCCCTGAACCCAACGCACGTTCGCTCGCGCTATCGCGCGCTGTCATTGCTGGTGACGCGGCAATCATGTCTAACCTAACAATCGCTAAGCGCCCGTTCCACCTGAAAACTGCCCCTTGGAATCCTGGATATCCGCCCCTGGCGCAAGAGAATCAGATCCTCTATTTTTGAAAGCAGGGAATTCTATATAACCTGAAAGCATAGGCTGTCTATGAGAAACTTGCTCTTATCCTCAAATTGTTATGCTTCCGAAGCGGAATAGCCAAAGCTAGTCTCAGGACAACTTATGAGTAGTCCTTCTGAAGTTAAATGAGAAGGGCTTACATAGTGTGTACATTCCCGAATACTCCTGAATATTTTCGGTATATTATCAACTTTTTGCCCTTATTGTTGTGATATGTCAAATATGTATGCAATGTAATGGAGTTCATAACTTGACGCTCCGAAAAAGACAGTACATGAGTTGTCTATATTACAGATCATTTAATTATATGGCATTTATGGCCAAGTAATGATTCAATCCGATATACGAGACATAGGCCTACACTCACCATACAAAAACAAAATTATATGGTTATGCCTCAGCTTCGTCAGGACAGTTGACATTACAAATTAAGAACTAATCAAGGAAGAAAAAACATTCTTACAGGTAATCATATTGCTACAGCATCTGAAGTAAAAGCTAGGTCATTTCAATCGGCGACAGCGGCATACACTACATGCAATGCAATATCAACATTGTTTAAGTTCCGAATGCAAGATGTGGGTATACTAGTTCAATTTGCCCTTAGAAATGACAAAATCAACAAAGAAAGAGAAAGTCTGTCCATAAAATGTCTGCATTATCCAGCTAAATAATTTTATACTTAATTTGTTACTCACTGGCTATATGAGCTTCATGTTTCATTAAAACCCCTTATAACGGTGCTACAAAATTCTATTGAGTAGTTCTGCAGATTCTAGCAAGATACTATAGAGCTTTTAATGGAACTTGACGGTCACTATTTTATGGATTATCCAAAGTACCAAATTACTATTTGTAGATAGATATACTACATTTATTGCACTAATGATTGTAAATGAGACACAAAGATAATTAGATTCGTGTCATCATTGTTATAGAAAATTGAAGAGTATGGAGGGCTAAAGTATGCCTCTTCCCCCACTTTTAAAGGATTAAAAACCCATTATTTGATCTTTTTGTGAAATATATTAAACTATTTAAATAAATAAACTTAGAAAAATACGCAAAATGAAGCACCAGATGACTTTTGAAGATGTTCAAATATCCAAACCCTTATCAAGAGAGATCGATACTCCCTCCTTTTAGCCCCCTACTCTCCAGGACACTGGCCCTCAAATGTTAGTCCCTGCCATACCTTAGAACAGCTTCTCACGCTTTTGTGTGGTAAAGGTTATCCGTTGACTTCGAACTGACTTGATCAACATTACTTGTTGACTTGAATTGATTTGTTAACATTTTCGACTTGACTCGATCGACCGAGGCTCTGACTTGACTGGACCGCAAGTGCTATATACTTGACTTATACATGAACTTGCTATGTCACGTGGTCAGGGGGTTATTATTTACTGATATGAGACCAAAACTATGAAGGGATAACCACGGAGTTGTACGGCGCGCAGAGCGAGCTAAACATTTTAAGGTCTTCTTTTGGGGACGTGTATATCAAAGAATTTAAAGGTTAAGAAAGAAGAATCTATACCAGCCCACTGAGAGCAAATATGGATCAACAGTTAAGGCGACAGCCCGCTATCATGCAGGGATAGCATGCTTTAGTGTCGTATCCGTCCATTTTGGCTGCCCGATGAAATAACCAAACGCCATCCACGAGTCACTATGCAATAAGTGATGGAAGTGCCTACGTTCACATTAAACGATGCTAAGGCTATCTGAAGATTCGAGGTGTTTTTTTTTTCTTCTTTTCTTTTCTTTTTTTTTTTTTTTTTATATATGTAGGAACGGAAAAATCCCTTTTTGTGACCAAAAGTGTAGGTAAAGTCGCCTTACACTCATAACACAAGATACATATTACCATAACAGACATAAACATAACATCTGTAGGCTTACAAATCATATTATCCCCGAGAAAAGTACACAAAGTGTTATGTTATTATTGTATAATGTCATTAGCTACATTTCACCACTGTTTCGGGTGGGTCAGAGGAAAGAAGGGGAATCACGCCTCTGTGTGTCCCCCTCGGTGGACCCTTGCCTGCAGAAAGTTTTCATCCAACTAGAAAATTTTAAATGACTATTGCCTTAATATATTTCAACACATTAAGCTCCATGGAAAATGGTTCGTGTACATCTCACCCATCGCCCTTCTATCCTTCTCTTACGCTTAAGTTGTTCCACTGTCAGTGACATAAGCATCCCACATTACCAACAGCTTACCAACTCAACTGAGAATATCTATCGTGGCTAGACAGTAGACACCCAACGAACAATTCCTAGCGAAACAATTCTCACCTCGAACATTCACGTTCACACTAGTTCTCTGCCGACCAATTAGTACCCTGGCAAATTCCACCGTTTCTGGCCAGGGGTGTTTCGTGAGAGGTAATTGCCATGGTTGGGTTTTGTGCGGGTGGGAGTGGTCCAGGGTGGGGATTGTCTTAGGGCAAATTAATTTTGGGAAAGTCGTCAGGGAAGGGGAGTTGTAGGGGAATATCGTCCGAGTGGCGATTGCCCGGTGGGAATTGTCCTTGAATCGATGGCACAACGAATGATGTATATGCTATTTTTTATATGACCGCCCCAGTCTTATGAGCGAATTCTGATCCTAGCCTTGTATTGTTAAAGAAGTTAGTTTTAACTTACCATGCAAAGCGGGGAACCGACTGCATGGTCAAGTGGTTAGAGCATGCGATTTGCAGGCTGGAAGGTTGGGGGTTCGAATCCTGGCCGGTCATACCAAAGACTTTAAAAAAAGAACCTACTGCCATTGTGCTTGGTACTAAGCATAAGCCTGGAGTAGGGAAAACAAGCCAGTGAGCTACGACTGGAAAAAAGGCCGTGGCCAGCCCGACTTGAACCAATTGGTTAGAAACTGAGCCGTAAAACCTCATCTAACTAATTAACCAACTAACTTTGTAAAGCGGACTCTTTTTTTTCGCAGCTCTCATTTTAACTTGACATTCAAACATAGTTTAACAAAATATTATAATGACGAATTGCTCACCTGATGGGTAAGGTTGAAATATATTCAGCTTCTTCGACGAAAAGCATGTGTAGCATATCTAAGTACGGATACATGAGCACGGTGAAACTGTTCACTTTAACTGATCAACAGAAAAGTGCGAAATGCGGGCAGGGTTGTATGGTAACATTAAACCACTTAAAAATGCAGTACAAACACATCTTCCAAGGTACCGTACGGCTACGGAGCTTTTAAGGTGTCATGCAGATAATGCGATATTATGTCACCATCGGGCTGAATATATATGTTAACTATGCTGTGAAATAATGCGATAGAAATATCACGAGATACTGGTATCTTACAGCGATTTTGCGAAAAATGTTTAGATGTAAACAGGATGATTTGGGCTTAAAGGGATTTTCCAGAGACAACATTCAGTTAGTTCCAAAAATGCAGGAAATTTTTTCTCTTTTAGAAGGTGAAAACCGCATATCACTATAGCTTGCAGCGTTTGGAAGATACAGATTTTCAAGGAAATGCAATTTTTTCTCAAGATAAAGTGCATTATGGGAAATCTGTGATGTCATCGTAGCACATTAATTTGACGTGGAATTGTATTTCTTTATGGTATTTATACTGCTGTAGGGAATATTTAGCAACTTTGTTTGTTATGCCCTACATATGGTGTAGATTTGGGCCAAATGTACATGGAAACATATTCAAACATTCCAACAGTATCAGATTTCAAGGACAAACAGGACATTCAATTATAAAGAAAAACAAAAGGAATCTTAGGCAATGTGCCCACTTTACATAATAATCTGTGACCTTGGTGAGAACTGGAGGTATTTTTTGACAAAAATAAGCACTCTTTAATATGAGATATCTCGAGTTAGGGAAAGAGTATTGGGGTATGAAGGGCACGAATTGAAAAAAATTTCTCTTTCACATGGGACCCTTGTGGAATGCCACTGGAAAATGCCTTTAAAGTTTGATATATTATAGGTTTACCTATAATCATTCTGGTAATATTTGCATTTAGGCCTACGGAAATCCGATGTCTAGTTCTCGAGATATCAGTAGGCTAGATGAAGTTGTGACATTTTCAACCCAAAGTGAACTTGAAGCAAGCACACGTGACATTAAAACCTCGCATTTTGGGATCTCTGTTGATTTTCTTTATATTTTACTTTCAGGTTTTTCCTCCATTATCTCAAATTAGATTATTGTAATGTGAATGCACCATGCATGGTAAGAAATATTTACAAACTGTAAATTCCCTAGTGGAAGGCTCATTTTCCTATGAACTTCAAGGTCAAAGCAATAGACTGAAAAACAAAGAAACAAAACATTTTTCATCAGAGCGAGTAGATGGTATCTTTTTGCGCAACCCTTTGAGGATCTCAAGATAGTAATATCGTGACAGGATGACATTGACACATAGACATCCGACATCTTATGATCCCAATATTTTAGCGTAAATATTAGGATCTAATAAATATCGTGACAGGATGATGTAGATCATTGCTGACCCAAAATCAATACTAAAAGCATTATCACAATATCTTAATATCGCGACAGGATGATATTGCGACACTGGCACCCGTAATTGATATTTAGATACTAAATGCAAACGTCTCAAAATGCCAGTATTTTAATACATTCTGTCATATCAGGGGGCTTACAGCTCCTTGGTCATATCATGCATTTACCCACTTCGATCGCTTAAGTTTGTCCGGTGAAATATTGAGATATCAACATTTCTGATGTCAATATCTCAATAATCTTACTGTGAAGACATCATATTGAGATCAAATGACTTAATATTTAATATTTTAGGCTAAAATATTTGGATATGATGACGTCAATATTTAAATTTCTGTCTGATATTAACGCATTGAGATCACGTAGTTATATAGTTAAACAGTTTACTTTTGCATTTTTGAGATATCAAGATCTCCGATGTCAATTTCTTGACACATAAGTAACATTATAACATTAACTTTAGAGTTATAAAATTTAAGATTATTTAACTTAATTTCTATATATTGTATTGAAATATCATACTATTGAACAGTGGCGCCGGCACGGGGGCATGGGGGGCGCGTCCCCCCCCCCCCAACGAAAAATTCTGAAAATTTTAAAATGATCCGAAAAGGTGTTTAAGCTATAGATTTCTGTAGGAGAAGGGTCAGGTGTGTTTTCGACCGAGTGATGGATCTATTGTAATCATTTTCTATCACAAATGTTTCTCAAACTATCAGAATTTT
>WURT03104624.1:0-12278 GCA_009936505.3 Holothuria glaberrima
TTTACAGTCGGGGAAAATAGCCGGTCTCGTGCCCGGTCTCGGCCCGAGTCCCCGAGTCATTTCGGTCGAGTCCGAGTCCGAGTCCGAGTCCTGAACCCCGAGTCCGAGTCACGAGTCACGACAATCGGGACTCGAGACCGGTCTCGAGTCATTCAGCCCTGCTAAATATGGTCCGTTTTTTTTTCAAATTTGGACCCTTGTAGAAGGTTTCAAGTGACACAAACTTTTCCTCATATGAAAGCCCAAGATTAGGCCTTACATAATAATTTCAAATTTGTGTATCCTGACCAATTAAGTTTTGAGCAGGGAGAGATTTTTAATAGGGTTGTTCCTGCTCTTTTACTTTATGTAAAATGTCATTTTGCAACGCGGAATGGCATAATGCAAAACATTGCTGAAAAACCTTTCAATATTCTTTCTATTTGCATAATAAGCACTTCCATTCCTTTCTTGCTACATACCGAAAATTGAATTATCACTTTGGCAGCATGGTCTATGAACCGTGCCTTAAATATTTTTCTGGGTGTTAAATTGGTAAGGTTATATCCTCTCCCGCGTTTCCCTTGAATAAGTGATGTGCTACCTTTCAAAAATTCTACTCTTTTTAAGTTGACTATCATACAATATGTACACAAAATTTAGTCGCTTCAGCGCATGTCCAGTGAACTGTTTAAATAATTCCGATAACTGAAAGCCTCAACACAAAATTCATTATCAACAAATATCCCTCGACGGATGCTCTGAAAAAGTCTCATAATTAGTATACGTCAAATTGAGGTTACCGTAATACGTTTTGCTTGTTGGTTCGTCGAGAAGAGGGCGTACAAATATGGCATTCTATGTACACTGTACATTTGAAGCCCTTAACATGAAGGATTTGTTTTCCCTCAAAAACATCTATCTGTATTTCCCTCTGTCAAAAGGCACCATGGCTTCATCATATAACCTATACATGATTTTGTTCCTACTTGGGGTGTATTCTTTTTTCTTGGACGATCTCTATGCTGCGGGGGTAAGTTTTACACTCTTTTTTAATCTCGTCTGAAAGTGTTTCAGTTCTAAGCAGCATGTACACAAATACAAGTTCAATTGTTTCTACTCAACTGCAACTTTCACTACGGCTTTCTGTTACAGATAAAGTTTCTCAACATAGGATTGCACAGGTCCTTGCTTTCTACTCGTCAAAAACTATATTCAATACGATTCAGTTTTTAACCCTTTTATGTAACATAGTTACTGACAATTTTTCTGCGCAAATTGAACAAGTTTACAGTAACCGGTTGAAAAGTTCGCTACGTCAAATGCCCATGGGCAAGAAATGTTATTTTATTAATAGGTATTTATTTGTAAACAAAAATGTGCACTTTAGATAAGCAAAGAAACAGCTACTTTATTTTTAGTTGAAATACGAAAATATCAGGCTATACTTTCTGTGTTTCAGATGAAGACGAGCGTTGAAAATTAATTTTTAATAACAAAATACTTTCAAAGGCAAGGTTTCAAATCATTTAATGTTAAATTTAATTTTAGATAATTTTGTTTAAAACAAGAAAAAAAATAAAATCAAGACTTACAATTATCTTTATACGTGCTTGGAGATGGCG
The DNA here is from genome assembly GCA_009936505.3 of Holothuria glaberrima. Classification (NCBI taxonomy): domain Eukaryota; kingdom Metazoa; phylum Echinodermata; class Holothuroidea; order Aspidochirotida; family Holothuriidae; genus Holothuria; species Holothuria glaberrima. Next base: position 1,605 of record WURT03104624.1, read on the forward strand.
AACTGTCCTCAATAATTTAAACAATACGACATTTCATCTGTGCACTCGATAACAAATACGAATTTGCAGGATAAAACTTTTATCATAAAAAAAGATTTTAAATACATAGATTCTTTCAGCCGAGTTGAGAAACAACCGATAATTGTCAGCTTAAAAACTAAAATGTTGTGGACCTTTGAATTTACGACTTAGATTTTGATGTAAGCATTCTCAATACGTATTGATTAATATAACTTACTTCTCTTCCACTCTTGTTTTACACATGAGATTGGATGTATTGTAACTTTGTCCTGATACATAGAAACACTTTAAACATCTGCAATGACGTGTAAAGTTAAGTTCTTCAACGTCAACAAATCTTAACAAAAATTCCTCTCAGATGTTTAACACGTAATTTGAATCTTAGCAATGATTGTCTATTGTAGAAAGAGGCGATGATTCACGCATATTGGTTTGCCAATACGGATTTTAACAATGGTCAGGAATACGGTTTTATCTTTTAAGATATATGAAAAAGAGATTATAGCCATTTTACTTGCATCGATGATAAGGGTTACACATATGTATCATTTATAACCAATTGAAAGATCCCGTCGTAATGGTTACTGCAATTCTTAAAGTCATTGCATTCGTTAACTCTTTATACTTCAGTTGCATGTACTTTCTGAATCTTTGCTATTGGCATGAGCTCCCAGCTCATCAGTATACAGAAGCGCAGTAAATGTCGTTCTCTCTCCGATTATCCGTGATTAACTATTTCGAAATACTTACTCAAATGCATTACAAAATAACTTAAACTTGAATGATGTCATTGAAAAAGAGCACACTTGAAACACGTAAAGCAAAAACCGCACGTTCAATCGCTTAACATATTGTTAAAGTCAACTAGTGTCTGCTTGAACAGATAGTCATTTCGACAAAGCAAAGATTACACAAATCACCAACAATATATTGCAAAGCCATTTCTCCAATTTAATTTGGTCCTGATAGGTCATCCTCCGTCAGTTTGATGGTTCCGTTGATTTTAATAGAAACTGGAATGACTACAAGAAAGGTTTCGGATTCTTGTCTACGGAACTTTAGCTTGGTAATGAGAAAGTCTCCTACCTAACAAATCAAGCACAGTGTGATCTCCGTATCGATATAACTCTGGACAATAGTACATCGTGTGATATGAAGTATAAAGCGTTTCGAATCAGTGACGACTGGAGTGACTACACTTCCGCTACTGCTGGAACTTATTAAAGTAATACAGGCAAGCACTTCTTTGTTTATTCCGAAGAAGAGGGTACGGAGGAGATGATCCCCAGGGTAGTTGTCCCCGACAATATTTAGAACTATAAGAGTAACTACTATTCTTTGGATACGCCCCCATGCCTTCCCTTAGGTACCTTGTATGAAAGAGGACTAGACGGACCCCTATCACTCAGGAAATGTGTTCTTCTACACGGTTTTTTTAAGATAGATTTTCTGACATTACCTTAAAAACTATAATAAAACTCTTATAAAATTCAATAATTTATTTCATATTTGAAACAATCAAAGCTTGCAAGTTGGAAGAAGGTAGTATACCAACAAATTTATCAACTACCTTCACCGATAGTAATGATGTGTACAATGCCGGTAACACATGGAATGGGTCACAGTTTGATATATTCTGTAATATGTCCATCGATGGAGGAAAATGGACGGTAAGTCTGATTTTATTTTTTTTTTCACTACAGAGTTTCATGTAACTTCAAAGTTCTCTACAAAGCTGCTCATATCTTTAAAGTTGATTAGACACGAACTTGGGCAGTTGTAAATAAAGTTGAAAATTATGTTATCTGGAATACTGAAAGTCAAAAAATGTTGATATTATATTGAAACCTACTGATAGTTAATGATACCACGAAATAATGATACAACGGAGGAAGCTCAATCGGTAACCTCTTGTGGCATCTCCCTGATCTTCTTTACAATCCTCCTAACACACAACTGATGTGACTCGTCATTTGTATCAGTGCTTGTTCGTTGTTTTAAACTTTCAGTCCTTTTCCCTGCAGATGAAATTGCTAATTTTGAGCAAACCAACGTAAGGGAAACTACTAAACTTAGCTTCACACTTCTGTATAGTTCTATTTCTATACTTTTAGGTCAAATATTTATCGTTAGAATTACCTACACACAAAGCCGTTGGGGGGGGGGGCTGCAAAAAGAGTAGGCTTGGACTCTTTTACTCTTGGATAGTGGAATTTTGTAAGGTAACTATTTTCCATTCTCGGGCACAGCTAACAGTTCCGGGAGATTCTCCCGTTTGGGGGAAAACCAAAATTTTCCAAAACGGGGAAGCTTATGCAACAAATTGCATAGGCTTGCCAGTCTAACAAAACAAGGTTAAGCAAAAATGAAAACCACTCAAAATCTCAAAAAAGACGTGGGTAACCACCGATTAGGAAGTGGCTTTTCTGTAGCTATGACACTAAATCTTCCAAATATACATTTAATACGTAACATTAGACCGACAATTTTTGCAAGGGGGTTCCAAAATCATTCACCACTGAGAGTGTACACAAAGAACGCGTGGGATGGTGGGTAAAATAGACAAAATGGCGAGTTTTCTCGGATCGTGAGACAAGTAGATTCTCCCGAATTGGGAAATCTCCAGAATTGGCTAATGATGATTGATTGTAGAAAATCTTCAAACTGAACATCATTGGTTCCTGTAGATCATCGTCTAGCCTCAGAGTCCTACGTTCCTGACACATCTAAAGTTTACTGGCATAGTTGAATGTATAAGAGTAATGAAAACAATATCATTTTAAGGGCTCTGACGTTTTGAAGAGAATGGTAGAAAGTGCAAATTTGCAAGCAAAGGTGTTTTTTGTCATATCTTCCCAACCCAGTTAGAAGTATTAAGTAAATTAAAGTAATTAAATTAGACATCATTGGAATTATGCCAATTAGGGCATTAGGGCCTAAATACAAACACATTTAGAAATAAAAAGCCTTCGGAGCATCATCATGAAAGTTAAATCAACAATGATTAAGTGAACATCGTGGAAGTAATAAAAAACATTCATTTTTTAGAATGCTGGCCTCTGATCGGTCAGTTATCCATGTTCGTCTCCTGTATATAGACATAGGGTGTATGAAGAACAACTCTGCGATCAACATGTGTGGGCTGTAAAAGTAGTCATAATGTAGTAGTAAACCGCTCGTCTATTTTTAGATGAACGTTCAAAATTTTCAAAATGAACAAAATGCAATATGGTGCTTATAACTGGACGTTTTATTCCTGTCACTGTTCTCATTGAAACTAAAAATGCTTAGATTGACAGAATCATACTGAAGAGCATGTCTTTCTTTCAGGTATTAGCCTGCATAATACTCTAAAAATAGAGTTCAGTACGCACGACCAGGACAATGACAATGGGAACTATAACTGTGCGGAAGAACACCGCGGTGGCTGGTGGTACGGCGGTTACTTTTATGATTATTTAAATAGCTATTGCCATAGATTCACCAGTGGAGGAAGGCACATAGATTGTGCATACTACAATGCAAATGGTGACTACAACGGCGGCATTGGAGAGAACATCTTTCAAATTAATGGATATCATAGTTGCAATGTAAAATACACGGAGATAAAAATACGGCAAATTTGTGAAAATGATACATAGGCGAAACTGAGCAAGGAAATTTACCTATATAAATCATTTATAACACGTTTTATTTGAAATGTATATCACATTTGAGAAACGTGTACGTCGATTTTATTTAAAATTTCTTTAACCGAATCGTTTCTTGAAATGCAAAGCAATCATACTTTGGATACATGGGTATTAAATAAGAATCAGTTGTTGCAAGATTACAAGAAAGTATTGTGTTTTTGTTTTAAATTTATTATTGAGATATTCACATAGATTGGTTTAAACTACATGCAGTTGTTGATGTTACTAGAAGTTATTGACACATTGTGGTACCATCAAAAATATGCAAGATAAATAAATTAGGCTGTACCGTAAAGTTTCATCGCAACGTATTGCAATGTGGAGAAAGCTATAAGGGACAATGAAATGAAAGTCGGAGAAATGAGAATCAATAAGAACTTTCCAAAATATATTTCAAAAAGTAAAAAAGGCCAATAGCAGTATCTAAAAAGAAACACTGGCATTTATGTCCTATTACACTCTCTTCAACTTTAGGAAAGTACTACAGACATTTCGGAATTGTCACTGTAACTTATGTCGGAAAACACCTTCATGCGTGATCGGAATGATGTCAGTTAGTACACCATATTTAAGTGAAACCAGCTGTTTCTTTTCTTTATAGTAGAAAAATTCCGACCCAAAACAAATTCCATAAAACAGAACAGATCTTTTTTCAAATTATACAGTTTAATCATTTGATACTCCCAAGAAACTAGCCGGGTATTAATATCTAATTCTATCACCATCAGGGATTTTTAATATTGGAAGTAGCTGAAGTTGGCAGCTGCCACTCTAAATTTTTATAATGATCACAGCAAAATTTCAAGGTGACACTGATCTAGTACTTTTAAAAAGGGCAATTGACCTGCTATTTGTTCCGTTTGTTTTACAATAGCAGATATCACTAAAGGCTGCAGCGGTGGATCTAGCATTTCTCAAAGAGTGCGAAAAGGGACCCTTGGTCAAATAACGCAACATACCAAAACGTCTGTATACTTTCTGCAATACAACATGTTTTCAGAAGGTAACTACCAACAGAGCGCGACCTCACACATGATCTAAAAGAACTTAGTCACCGACCTTTGATTATCGAAGAAATGGTAGCATTTGCATAAAGATACTTTACAATTATAAATTTTATGGTCACTCTATTGTTTGCTACGAATTATGAATCGGGACATTTGAATCGTTGTCGACCCCCCCCCCCTTTTACAACCTTAGTAAAAGCTGCGTATTCTTTCATTCAGTGGTGCAGAGGGTGAAATACCTCCACGGGGTTCTGCTGGATTTTTGGAATGGAACTCTTCCAGTTTGATTCAGTGATAACCGACAATCAAATTAAGTTCGGAGAGAAAGTTATTTTTTTAGAATCCTGTACTATAGTACAATATGAGCACTATACCAAAACTCTACTCAAATCCCCCCCCCCCCAGGAAAATGTGCCTCTCCGAGCAAATACTTTGTCTCAGTAAAACTAGCATACCGAAAAGACATTGGAGATGAGAAGTTGCAGTTGTCGAAATTTATTCACTGGAATTATTTTGGAACAAAATTATGCATTATATTTTTAAGAATTTCAATCTGCGAAACTGGACAAACATAGCCACTGTTGGTTTAACTGTCATTGTTTGAATATTTTATAAAAAAAAAAACCGGGATAAACCCTGGATCTTCCGCTGTTGTTAAGTGTGATACAGTATGAGAAAAGGACAAATTCTTCAAATTTCTTCAGCACAACAGTAGCAATTACACATATCCATGATTATCTGAGGTCTTTGAAAAAGCTGCGTTTATACAAAGTAGCATCAAGTGGACTTTCTGCAGAATGAAGCTTTGCTGGTGCATGATACTCGTAGATATATTTGTAACATGCACCCTAAAAGGTCAGGTCTTCAATCATTGAATGTATGAATATAAAACAGTCCTCTCGGAAACATATTCGGACTGATATCATTGTATATTAGTTAAATTAACCCTACAATAGTGCTCTCTCGGTGACTATGGCGGGTATATGCTTTTCCAAGGGTTTTTTTCCTTCAAACTGCTATATCCGTATAAGAGCGATACCATGCCTGCTTTGTAAAATAGTGAGTCTGTCGTCGTCTGATATAGAAACTGTATCTGAGATATGTCGACTTGCTCTACCCGCCATTGCACTCTGCTACCTGAAATGTTATTCAAAATGTTAGAAGGGATTCAAAACGTAGCATTTGCATGATTTCAATCAATAACTATTCAAATTTTGCATCCTATCACCCTAGAATACTGTATAAGAGCCGTACTCGAAAAACGTGAACATAATGTATGCAAAATAAGAAAATAGAAACAATTAAATAATGAGTAGGGCAAGGAACCTACTCAACATGTAGAAACCATCATATCCTCACTGAACACTTGAACGTTTCTAGCCTAAACTACAATCTTGGACAAAACTCGTTGGGACACCCCTGCTCCCCTTCACAATGATGACCACAGTTATCCTGTTCATGGCATACAGTCACGCTTTCTGCGCAACATTGGAAGGGGACTGGGGGTTTCATGCAGACCTGGGAACTGAGATTCAAGAATATTATGACAAAGTGTCCCAACAGTTTTGTCCAAGATTGTAGTTTTGATATTAAAAGACGGTTTTCCTAATCTTCTTATCTTCATTAGCTACCTATCGTCATTAGCTACTGATTGAGTTAGTTAGTTAGATGAGGTTTAACGGCCCAGTTTTCAACCAATTGGTTCAAGTCAAGCCGGCCACGGCCTTTTTTTTTCCAGTTGTTGCTCACTGGCTTGTTTTTCCTTACTCCACTGCTTATGCGGAGCATCACGCACAACGGTAGAAGGTTCCATTTTTAAAGTCTTTGGTATGACTCGACCTGGGAATCGAACCCGGGCCTCCCGCGTGAGAGGCGGATGCTCTACCACTAGACCAAACCCGCGGTCTAGCTACTCATCGAATACACATATTGTTTTTCTGGAACACCATCTCAGATAGTTTGAAAAAGTCAGTTTATTTTGATTTTATATTTTGTGTTCATCTATAAGAATTTTTATGTTACAGTTGTATTTCAAGGAAGCAAGATCTATAAACGTCGAAAAGAACCAATTAAAGATTTAAATTCATCGTAAAATATTGCTTTCAATCAAAGATTCGGAATATTGCTTGTCTTGAAAAACAAATCACACTTTCTTTCATTTTTCATAAGAAATTGGATAGGCACATGAGATTTCTCTTGGAATAGAAGGTGAAAAGAATTTCTACTTTTTCTTGATTTGCAACTCTCCGGTTGCTGTTGTAAAAAAATGTGCACAACATGTAAAACGTTCCTCTCATTTTAGTTTAACTGCCATTTACAGACAGTGCCAAGGAGGCCAAACCTAGAGGCACATGAAGACATGCCTTTATCCCACTTGTTTAATGATAATGCCGTTGGGTCATCCGCAATAAAATTATTTCAAGGTAGCATTTAACTTGACTTTATCTCTTGCCAGCTTACCGAATAAAACCGTTAAGGCTCAGTGGTGTCAACAGAATTTTCTAAGTGGGGCACTCAGGTGGCCAACGTTTCCATGGTGGAGCACATCTGCATGACGAAGAATATTAAGCGGGGTGAATGGGATAATGGGAAACGCCCTGGTGAGGATCCAGGGGTCCCGGACACTTACAAGTTGCCACCATTTGAAAAAGGAATTTTACTACAATTTTTAATTAAATGACATTGGATGCGCATTGACCAGACCACAAAATCAAAATTTCACCATTTTTGTTAGCCACGGACTAACAATTTAATGATACGGTGGGGGACTGTTATTTTAAGGTTGAGTTCTGTTTGGAACAAAAAATTCACACATTCTAGCCAACAGAAATTAATGTTGGGACAACTTCCCACCAGGAATGCTACCGAGGTGGAAGCCCCGAACCAGGCCTTTATCACCGAAGATGCATCTACGACGGGTAATTAGGGGTTTCACCGTGGGAATTTAAAAAAAGAAGCTCTCGTACTGGATTTGATTTGGAGGGTTCTGTTCCCCTTTAAATCAGAACTAGGACAAAGTTATTTCCTACAGTTTCATCAGCAACAAATGAGAAAAGAGCTGGCTACTAGTACCAGCTGAGAAGCGGGCAGAAAATTCAGTCTTGTATTCAGCATTAAAAAATGTTGAATTTCGTACAAGAACTTTTAATCCTCATGACGGTATCGCCCCTTTGTGGGCCAAGTGTAGTTCTTAGTCTTACCTCAGTGAGGATCTAGGAACGCAACGTTTCCCCTCCAAGTCTTAAGACACCATACTAGTATTCAATATTGACGTACATTACGAGATAAGGCTTTGAAGCACCTTGTCCCCATATGTTGCTGAAAAGCGCTTAAAAAAGGCAACAAAGTTGCAATCATAACACAAACGTAGAAAATGAAAGGGGTATTAAATGGGGGACTCATAGCTTTAGTATTTTCATAGCTGCTAAAGAAGATGTAACAATAGTTCTGGAATATATTCCCCATTAACTATGCATGTGGTTCTTGAAAAGTAAATGTCCCCAAATCGCGCCACGACTATACATTTTCAAGAATATTTTATTCCCACTGATTGACTGCTAACATGACATGAAGGGCCTTCCTGTCCAAATTGATTTGTAAGCAATTTTAAGAACTTGTTATTTCATAGTAAAAAGGGGAAAATATTTTTCCATGGACATGTTTTCTTGTACTCGTTTCAATGCCTAGGCTTTTAAAAGGGAATTCTTTTTTCTCAAGAGACTTAAGTTATGAGCATTAACTGAAAAAGCGGCAGGGGAAGTGTTACAGAGGCATGCGACTTTTCTCCCGCGCCCACCACTCCAACTTCTTATGGTACTTATGCAAACTTCAACAAGGCAATTTTTAATTTCGCAGAAACCTCTTCTGATGCAATGCTTTGCATAGCTTTTGGAATTTTTTCGTCAACGCGCGAAGAGCACCCATATATGACCCATGTTGATCATGTAATGATCGACATGTTAAGTAATATCTTTAAATCAAACTCCAATGCAAAGACCAACATTACATTGCCATGTTTGTGGTGCATGTAGTGCGCATCATGTGTCATTTGGAGATAGTTAAATGATTCATTCTTATGTCAACAAGTTTTTAATAACCCACAGCTTGTGGAAAGGATATACCGGTCCCCAATGGGAATGAGAACATAGGATGTTTTCTCATGGACCCAACTAAAGATTCTAATCCCTCGAATGAAATACTTGAGAGGTAGAGTACGTATTTGTATAAATGCCGATTTGTTACTCATACCCTTGTGCGAAAATACTCTGTTTTGGAGAGTCCTCTTCATATACTGAATCCCAGACTTTTGACATGTTGGTGCACCCCCTTAAAAATAAGCAGTGTTTTAATCCTTCCAACATTGGAGTATGGAAATTGTCTCGGAATCTTTGGAAGGGCGCAACAGGGGTAGCATGGGTAATGTCAAAACAACATTTTTCTGACTGTATGATTCACGTTGCATTTAGAAGGAATACGCTAACTTAAAATTGCAGGCCGCAGGATTTGCCCAATGGAAGAACAACCCAAAGTACCGACAAAAGGGAAGAGTTGCCAAAGAATGGCGAAAGTGTGATCAATTTTACTGCGCTTTGCGCGCCCAAAATTTCGGATTTTTTTTTTATGAAAACATAAACAAATAAGAATCTGAGGTCGTAATTACCAAAAATCTGAAAATTGTGAGTGTTATCCTAGAAGAAGTTAAAAATTGGTTAATAATATAATTTAGGCTATATTTTAGAATCTACCTTCAATAAAAGCAAAACTAGATAAACCGATCGGTTATTAGTCGCCGCAGGGCATTACATAAGTAATTTTAACGAAGCAGTTGGAAAATTTCTTTGACAGGAGACCAGCATTCCTTGACAGGAGGAAAACCACACCTAACCTACCTCTTGTCAACTTTGCCTTAAAAGAAATCAAGTAAAACTAAAATGAAGTAGTAAGATAATTCAATATCGTTTTGTGTTTGTGGATGAAGTAGGAGTGACTGGGAACGTGTAAGGTAGATCTCAGGCCTCGGGGCCACATGCGTTTGTGTGTAATTATCCATGTTAAACGTTACGAGCCCTCATTAAATGTGAGTGGAAAAAGGGGGTTAGATGTAGCCTTTGATATTGACTAATGGTAATTCCGCTATCATCCGTACCGTTAAGTGTCACGGAAGGATCCGCTCATGGTTACCTTGGAAAGTAGTACTTCCATGGGGTGAATATGCTAGGTACGCCTCTGGGTTAACATCAGTATTCCGATTTATGCATATCGGCACAGTAAGGACACATATACACATGAGGTGTACGATGTTTTAACCCTTAAGTGATATTCATGTGTCACCTAACGTGTATTTGCTGGGAATCGAGTTCTCGAAACTCCCTCAACAGACGGTTTTGCCTTTCTCTTTGAGATTGAGAGACAGAGGAAGCATCCAATCTTGGAATTTGCTCACAGAGTTTTTTCTTTGTTTTTAATTGGCCCTGTTCTGAACAATATATTCCTCTGTATATCACTGACAAAAAAGTAGTTTCTAGTTCTCACAAGTATATCATCAGTCAGAATTGATATCTTGCCAAGAAAACGTTTTAATTTTACCGGTAGCCATTAGCCAGAGTCATTAGTCAGGCATCAGTCTATAGGCTTTACAGAATAAATGATAAAACAAATACGACTGATGTGAACAATTTTCAAAACAAATCCGGAGTTTCCATATAGTCATGGGGTGAATGCCACTACTCCCACACCTGACGGCCTCAGACCGACTTGTGGGATCCTTTTTAGGTTTCACCGTGCTAGTTAGGGAAGCACTTTTTACCAAGGGAATCGAAGGCAATAGGTTATGGAGCACTGTAATAACGTTACAACAACATCTACTACTACTACTATTACTACTACTACTACTATTACTACTACTACTACTACTACTACTACTACTACTACTACTACTACTACTACTACTACTA